>CM056060.1:26083551-26366051 GCA_029574335.1 Rana kukunoris
CTCCAGGGTCAAGGAGATAGAACTTTGACTTAAAAAGGTTATTGCAAGCGTATATTGATTGGTTTGCGCAAAAGTTATAGCGCCTACAAAATAGATTTATGACATTTTTTTATTATTATTTTTTTACTAGTAATGGCGGTTATTTGTTATTTTTATCAGGACTGCGATATTACGGCGGACACATCGGACACTATTTTGGGACCATTCGCATTTATTCAGCGAACAGTGCTATAAAACTGCACTGATTACTGTATAAATGTGACTGACATTGAAGGGGTTAACACTAGGCGGCAATCGAGGGGTTAAATGTGTGCCCTGCTAGGTGATTCTTACTGTGGGGGGAGGAGACTGACTGGGGGGAGGTGACCGATGGGTGTCCCTTTGTACAAGGAACACACCATCATACAAGGGACACACCATCGGTCTCCTTGTCCTGACAGGACGTGGATCTGTGTGTTTACACACACAGATCCACTTCCCTGGCTCTGTGACTGCCGATTTGGCATGTAATATGAAAGCTGTCATGGCCAGGTGCCCACAGTTACAATGGAGGTGCCGGCGGAGGGGAGCGGAGCTTCGGGCATCGCTGGACCATGGGGCAGGTAAGTGTTTGTTTATTAAAAGCCAGCAGCTACACTTTTTGTAGCTGCTGATTTTTAATAAACATAAAAAAAAGCCTGGAAACTCCCCTTTAAGTACTGAAGTTTGGCGCCATTCCACGAGTCTGCGCAATTTTTAAAGCGTGACAAGTTAGGTATCTATTTACTCGGCGTAACATCATCTTTCACATTATACAAAAAATAATTGGGCCAACTTTAATGTTTTGTTATTTTTTAATTCCTGAAACAGTTTTGTTTCAGGAAAAAAAGACGTTTGAAAAATGATTGCGCAAATACCGTGCGAGATAAAAAGTTGCAATGACCACCACTAGGGTTGTCCCGATACCACTTTTTTAGGACCGAGTACAAGTACCGATACTTTTTTTTAAGTACTCGCCGATACCGAAACTTTTTTTTAAATGTGTCCCCAAATGCAGCCATGTCCCCCACAAATGCAGCCATGTCCCCCCATAAATGCAGCCATGTCCCCCCACAAATGCAGCCATGTCCCCCCATAAATGCAGCCATGTCCCCCATATATGCAGCCATGTCCCCCCATAAATGCAGCCATGTCCCCCATAAATGCAGCCATGTCCCCCCATAAATGCAGCCATGTCCCCCCATAAATGCAGCCATGTCCCCCACAGAGGCAGCCATGTCCCCCATATATGCAGCCATGTCCCTCCACATATGCAGCCATGTCCCCCATATATGCAGCCATGTCCCCCACAGAGGCAGCCATGTCCCCCATATATGCAGCCATGTCCCTCCACATATGCAGCCATGTCCCCCACAGAGGCAGCCATGTCCCCCATATATGCAGCCATGTCCCTCATACCTCGATGCTGCCGCTGCATAGTTAATACGCGTGGGAAACATTACAGCTTTCATTTGAATAGCTGTAGTGTTCCCCGCTGCGCTGCGTATAGACACTCCCGCTTGCTCGGGATTGGACAGATCACCCGTCCAATCCCGAGCAAGGGGGAGTGTCTATACGCGAACACTACAGCTATTCAAATGAAAGCTGTAATGTTCCCCGCACGTATTAACTATGCAGCGGCATTGCGGTATGAGGCGGCGGCATTGCGGGTGCGGCGGGGGGGTCTGAGTATCGGATCTGGCATCGGGGGCATTTGCGGGAGTACAAGTACTCCCGCATTTGCTCAGTATTGGTCCCGATACGGATATCCGGACAACCCTAATATATATATATATATATATATATATATAATGTTTGGGGGGTTCTGAGTAATTTTTTACATGAAGGAGAGAAGTGCCAGAATAGGCGCGGTATGGAAGTGGTTAAAGCTCACCAGATTCTGAGATCCATGGAAATAGAAGAGGGGATTATGGTGCGTTGGGTTGCCCGTGGTGGCACCTGTTGGGGCAGAGGGGTTAATCATTGCTTACAGCAGAATTACCAAGGAGAGCCTTTCACTTGTCTCTATGGAATCTCTTCTGCCTTGGCACACAATGCTGCTGATCTCCCTTACTAGAGGCCTACAAGGGAGCAACTCTATAGACACAGGTAAGCTTTTATTTCAGCAAGTCTGTCATTGGGCCTGTTCTCAGGACAGGGTGGTCATATGACAGTAGAGTGCTCCAGTCCTGCAGACCTCCTCCACTCACCTGCAGGCCCCTCATCCTCCAGGGACCGGTTTGAGGACCACATTATCACAGTGAGGATTCACTGGTCTGTAGATCCAGAGAAAGGTGAAAAAAACTTCCTGGAGACATTTTTAGCCAACCGTGTCTGAAATGTGGAAACAAAAAGAATACTTTCTGACCCAAAAATAGGCAACATAGTGTTTAAATGCATATTGCTATTTGTAGCGTCACAGTGACTGCGCCTTCTCCGAAATGTACCTTTCCCGCGTCTCCGTGCTTTGCCGCCATATTCAGTCTCAGGCGCCATGCTGTGATTGGGCGTATGGGGTCATGTGCGGTGGTGGGCCTGTCCACGATCGCGGTAGATCCTGGAGTCCCGCCTCCGCCCATGTTCAGTCTCCTGCACCCTGTGATTGGGCGAAGGCGGGACTTCATGAGAAACAGCCATTGTTAACAGGCCAGCCCCGCCGCGGCACATGACACCATACGCCCAATCACAGGGTGCCGCAGTCTGAACATGGCGAAGCGCGGGAGACGCACGAAATTGAGATTTTGAACCGCCGCTTCTCCTCTCCTTACCTCACCTCTCCTCCAAAGAAGAGAAGGTATGACGTGTTGCAGGACCGGGGGGAGGGGTTGGCGGACACGGTCTGAGGAGACGGAGCAGCCAGCCAGCGAAAGAGAAAGAGCAGCTAGAATCATGCAGTATAGTGGTGGGTATAGTGGTTAGTGTAGTGGCCGGTATAGTGATTAGTGTAGTGGCCGGTATAGTGCAGTGGTCAGTATAGTGATTAGTGTAGTGGTCAGTATAGTGGTCGTGTAGTGTAGTGGTTGGTATAGTGATTAGTGTAGTGCAGTGGTCAGTATAGGGGTCGTGTAGTGGTCGGTATAGTGCAGTGGTCGGTATAGTGATTAGTGCAGTGGTCAGTATAGTGGTCGTGTAGTGCAGTGGTCGGTATAGTGATTAGTGTAGTGGTCAGTATAGTGGTTGTGTAGTGTAGTGGTCAGTATAGTGGTAGTGTAGTGGTCAGTATAGTGTAGTGGTCAGTATAGTGTAGTGGTCAGTATAGTGGTTGTGTAGTGTAGTGGTCGCTATAGTGATTAGTGTAGTGGTCGTGTAGTGCAGTGGTCGCTATAGTGGTCGTGTAGTGCAGTGGTCAGTATAGTGATTGGTGTAGTGGTCGTGTAGTGCAGTGGTTGGTATAGTGATTAGTGTAGTGGTCAGTATAGTGGTCGTGTAGTGCAGTGGTCGGTGTAGTGGTCCGTATAGTGGTCGTGTAGTGTAGTGGTCAGTATAGTGATTAGTGTAGTGGTCAGTATAGTGGTCGTGTAGTGTAGTGGTCGGTATAGTGATTAGTGTAGTGGTCAGTATAGTGGTTGTGTAGTGGTCAGTGTAGTGTAGTGGTCAGTATAGTGGTTGTGTAGTGTAGTGGTCGGTATAGTGATTAGTATAGTGGTTGTGTAGTGGTCGGTATAGTGATTAGTGTAGTGGTCAGTATAGTGGTCGTGTAGTGCAGTGGTCGGTATAGTGATTAGTGTAGTGGTCAGTATAGTGTAGTGGTCAGTATAGTGGTTGTGTAGTGTAGTGGTCAGTATAGTGTAGTGGTCAGTATAGTGGTTGTGTAGTGTAGTGGTCAGTATAGTGTAGTGGTCAGTATAGTGGTTGTGTAGTGTAGTGGTCAGTATAGTGTAGTGGTCAGTATAGTGGTTGTGTAGTGTAGTGGTCAGTATAGTGTAGTGGTCAGTATAGTGGTTGTGTAGTGTAGTGGTCGGTATAGTGATTAGTGTAGTGGTCGGTGTAGTGTAGTGGTCGGTATAGTGGTTGTGTAGTGTAGTGGTCAGTATAGTGTAGTGGTCAGTATAGTGGTTGTGTAGTGTAGTGGTCAGTATAGTGGTTGTGTAGTGTAGTGGTCAGTATAGTGATTAGTGTAGTGGTCAGTATAGTGGTCGTGTAGTGTAGTGGTCGGTATAGTGATTAGTGTAGTGGTCAGTATAGTGGTTGTGTAGTGGTCAGTGTAGTGTAGTGGTCAGTATAGTGGTTGTGTAGTGTAGTGGTCGGTATAGTGATTAGTGTAGTGGTCAGTATAGTGGTCGTGTAGTGTAGTGGTCGGTATAGTGATTAGTATAGTGGTCGTGTAGTGTAGTGGTCGGTATAGTGATTAGTGTAGTGGTCAGTATAGTGGTTGTGTAGTGTAGTGGTCAGTATAGTGGTTGTGTAGTGTAGTGGTCAGTATAGTGTAGTGGTCAGTATAGTGGTTGTGTAGTGTAGTGGTCGCTATAGTGATTAGTGTAGTGGTCGTGTAGTGCAGTGGTCGCTATAGTGATCGTGTAGTGCAGTGGTCAGTATAGTGATTGGTGTAGTGGTCGTGTAGTGCAGTGGTTGGTATAGTGATTAGTGTAGTGGTCAGTATAGTGGTCGTGTAGTGCAGTGGTCGGTGTAGTGGTCCGTATAGTGGTCGTGTAGTGTAGTGGTCAGTATAGTGATTAGTGTAGTGGTCAGTATAGTGGTCGTGTAGTGTAGTGGTCGGTATAGTGATTAGTGTAGTGGTCAGTATAGTGGTTGTGTAGTGGTCAGTGTAGTGTAGTGGTCAGTATAGTGGTTGTGTAGTGTAGTGGTCGGTATAGTGATTAGTATAGTGGTTGTGTAGTGGTCGGTATAGTGATTAGTGTAGTGGTCAGTATAGTGGTCGTGTAGTGCAGTGGTCGGTATAGTGATTAGTGTAGTGGTCAGTATAGTGTAGTGGTCAGTATAGTGGTTGTGTAGTGTAGTGGTCAGTATAGTGTAGTGGTCAGTATAGTGGTTGTGTAGTGTAGTGGTCAGTATAGTGTAGTGGTCAGTATAGTGGTTGTGTAGTGTAGTGGTCAGTATAGTGTAGTGGTCAGTATAGTGGTTGTGTAGTGTAGTGGTCAGTATAGTGTAGTGGTCAGTATAGTGGTTGTGTAGTGTAGTGGTCGGTATAGTGATTAGTGTAGTGGTCGGTGTAGTGTAGTGGTCGGTATAGTGGTTGTGTAGTGGTCAGTATAGTGTAGTGGTCAGTATAGTGGTTGTGTAGTGTAGTGGTCAGTATAGTGGTTGTGTAGTGTAGTGGTCAGTATAGTGATTAGTGTAGTGGTCAGTATAGTGGTCGTGTAGTGTAGTGGTCGGTATAGTGATTAGTGTAGTGGTCAGTATAGTGGTTGTGTAGTGGTCAGTGTAGTGTAGTGGTCAGTATAGTGGTTGTGTAGTGTAGTGGTCGGTATAGTGATTAGTGTAGTGGTCAGTATAGTGGTCGTGTAGTGTAGTGGTCGGTATAGTGATTAGTGTAGTGGTCAGTATAGTGGTCGTGTAGTGGTCGGTATAGTGATTAGTGTAGTGGTCAGTATAGTGGTCGTGTAGTGCAGTGGTCGGTATAGTGATTAGTGTAGTGGTCAGTATAGTGTAGTGGTCAGTATAGTGGTTGTGTAGTGTAGTGGTCAGTATAGTGTAGTGGTCAGTATAGTGGTTGTGTAGTGTAGTGGTCAGTATAGTGTAGTGGTCAGTATAGTGGTTGTGTAGTGTAGTGTAGTGGTCAGTATAGTGTAGTGGTCAGTATAGTGGTTGTGTAGTGTAGTGGTCAGTATAGTGTAGTGGTCAGTATAGTGGTTGTGTAGTGTAGTGGTCAGTATAGTGTAGTGGTCAGTATAGTGGTTGTGTAGTGTAGTGGTCGGTATAGTGATTAGTGTAGTGGTCGTGTAGTGTAGTGGTCGGTGTAGTGGTCAGTGTAGTGTAGTGGTCAGTATAGTGTAGTGGTCAGTATAGTGTAGTGGTCGGTGTAGTGGTCATGTAGTGTAGTGGTCGGTGTAGTGGTCGTGTAGTGTAGTGGTCGGTATAGTGGTTGTGTAGTGTAGTGGTCAGTATAGTGTAGTGGTCAGTATAGTGGTTGTGTAGTGTAGTGGTCAGTATAGTGGTTGTGTAGTGTAGTGGTCAGTATAGTGTAGTGGTCAGTATAGTGGTTGTGTAGTGTAGTGGTCGGTATAGTGATTAGTGTAGTGGTCGTGTAGTGTAGTGGTCGGTATAGTGGTTGTGTAGTGTAGTGGTCAGTATAGTGTAGTGGTCAGTATAGTGTAGTGGTCAGTATAGTGGTTGTGTAGTGTAGTGGTCAGTATAGTGGTTGTGTAGTGTAGTGGTCAGTATAGTGATTAGTGTAGTGGTCAGTATAGTGGTCGTGTAGTGTAGTGGTCGGTATAGTGATTAGTGTAGTGGTCAGTATAGTGGTTGTGTAGTGGTCAGTGTAGTGTAGTGGTCAGTATAGTGGTTGTGTAGTGTAGTGGTCGGTATAGTGATTAGTGTAGTGGTCAGTATAGTGGTCGTGTAGTGGTCGGTATAGTGATTAGTGTAGTGGTCAGTATAGTGGTCGTGTAGTGCAGTGGTCGGTATAGTGATTAGTGTAGTGGTCAGTATAGTGTAGTGGTCAGTATAGTGGTTGTGTAGTGTAGTGGTCAGTATAGTGTAGTGGTCAGTATAGTGGTTGTGTAATGTAGTGGTCAGTATAGTGTAGTGGTCAGTATAGTGGTTGTGTAGTGTAGTGGTCAGTATAGTGTAGTGGTCAGTATAGTGGTTGTGTAGTGTAGTGGTCAGTATAGTGTAGTGGTCAGTATAGTGGTTGTGTAGTGTAGTGGTCAGTATAGTGTAGTGGTCAGTATAGTGGTTGTGTAGTGTAGTGGTCGGTATAGTGATTAGTGTAGTGGTCGTGTAGTGTAGTGGTCGGTGTAGTGGTCGTGTAGTGTAGTGGTCGGTATAGTGGTTGTGTAGTGTAGTGGTCAGTATAGTGTAGTGGTCAGTATAGTGGTTGTGTAGTGTAGTGGTCAGTATAGTGGTTGTGTAGTGTAGTGGTCAGTATAGTGGTCGTGTAGTGCAGTGGTCGGTATAGTGATTAGTGTAGTGGTCAGTATAGTGTAGTGGTCAGTATAGTGGTTGTGTAGTGTAGTGGTCAGTATAGTGTAGTGGTCAGTATAGTGGTTGTGTAGTGTAGTGGTCAGTATAGTGTAGTGGTCAGTATAGTGGTTGTGTAGTGTAGTGGTCAGTATAGTGTAGTGGTCAGTATAGTGGTTGTGTAGTGTAGTGGTCAGTATAGTGGTTGTGTAGTGTAGTGGTCAGTATAGTGGTCGTGTAGTGCAGTGGTCGGTATAGTGATTAGTGTAGTGGTCAGTATAGTGTAGTGGTCAGTATAGTGGTTGTGTAGTGTAGTGGTCAGTATAGTGTAGTGGTCAGTATAGTGGTTGTGTAATGTAGTGGTCAGTATAGTGTAGTGGTCAGTATAGTGGTTGTGTAGTGTAGTGGTCAGTATAGTGTAGTGGTCAGTATAGTGGTTGTGTAGTGTAGTGGTCAGTATAGTGTAGTGGTCAGTATAGTGGTTGTGTAGTGTAGTGGTCAGTATAGTGTAGTGGTCAGTATAGTGGTTGTGTAGTGTAGTGGTCGGTATAGTGATTAGTGTAGTGGTCGTGTAGTGTAGTGGTCGGTGTAGTGGTCGTGTAGTGTAGTGGTCGGTATAGTGGTTGTGTAGTGTAGTGGTCAGTATAGTGTAGTGGTCAGTATAGTGGTTGTGTAGTGTAGTGGTCAGTATAGTGGTTGTGTAGTGTAGTGGTCAGTATAGTGTAGTGGTCAGTATAGTGGTTGTGTAGTGTAGTGGTCGGTATAGTGATTAGTGTAGTGGTCGTGTAGTGTAGTGGTCGGTATAGTGGTTGTGTAGTGTAGTGGTCAGTATAGTGTAGTGGTCAGTATAGTGTAGTGGTCAGTATAGTGTAGTGGTCAGTATAGTGGTTGTGTAGTGTAGTGGTCGGTATAGTGATTAGTATAGTGGTCGTGTAGTGTAGTGGTCGGTATAGTGATTAGTATAGTGGTCGTGTAGTGTAGTGGTCGGTATAGTGATTAGTGTAGTGGTCAGTATAGTGGTCGTGTAGTGTAGTGGTCAGTATAGTGGTTGTGTAGTGTAGTGGTCGGTATAGTGATTAGTATAGTGGTCGTGTAGTGTAGTGGTCGGTATAGTATAGTAAATGATTGAGAAAATAGGGAAATTGAAACAGTGGCGCTGTTCTCTTATAGGTTATTTCCCATAATAATAGATAAACATATGTAATAATATGCTAAACTGTTGAGGGTAAAAGCATTAAATAGTAAAAGCGGCAAAAAAATGGTGCTGAAAAGAACAAAAATGAATGATATAACTTGAATCGTTCGAAATGCCTCATAAGAAAAATATATGCCATTAAATTTGAAAAATGAAAGTTTCAAGTGCTTGATGAAAGTTTGTGATGCGTGCCTTGTGGGAATAAAAAAAACGTTGCATCTTGTAAGTGGCCCAGCAAACGTGGCTACCCGTCCTCTTATATGAGCTGCACTCCCCAGATATTCCTTACCCACTAGAGATATGAGACACTCACAGTGTCTGCCACTGTGGGCCACTCTGGCGATTCGCCTATCCCTGTTGCGCTGGTGGTGGAGCTCCAATAGTAACCCGTATGAAGGTATGACTAAAAAGTGTGATAATGTACTCACATTTGTACATCAGTAAAAATGCATATAGTGCTGCGAGCATGTGCTGACTCCGCCCTACCGGTTTTGTCGCGCTGACGTCATCTGGAGCGTGCCACACTTCCTATTTATAGAAGACTGCAATCACATGTATACGGCGGCCATTTTGGGTTAGATTTCTGTACTGAGGGGGGGACTATAGTTGGTAGAGGCAGGGTGATACCATTTTTTTCTGCACCAGGTGACACCAACCCTAGTGACACCACTACGCCCATGTGAGGGGCCCACCTGACTGTCCTGTCACTGTGTTTGCTGGTGCATGCTGTTCATTCCGCCGCGGGGATCAGGTGCTTTCGCCCGCTGAGGGAAGACAGAGAAGGCAGAGGCAGCGCTAAGACTGTGGACCGACCCGCCGCCGCCTATCCAGAGGTGCAGAGAATGTAGGGAGGCGGGGCAGACACTGAAAAATTAAGTCAGCAGACTTGCTGACACCAAATGAGAGAAGACAAGGGAGGAGCTTTCCTCTCTGCAGCTGCATGGAATACCTGTACCTGGCGTCTACCCATGAGACAAGGCATCCTGGCGGGAGAAGGCACGGTGACTGTGACCGATCAAACGGAATTCCCCGGGAATCGATTTATTGATGGTGGGGGGGTAGGGTAGAGATCAGTGGTGGGGGGATGGGATCAGTAAGAGGCACAGGTGGTGCTGGTACTTGAGGGGGGGTGGCTGTGGTGGTACTTGAGGGGGGGTGGCTGTGGTGGTACTTGAGGGGGATGGCTGTGGTGGTACTTGAGGGAGGTGGCAGTTGTGGTGCCATCCTCTCCCACCACCACCTGTGCCTCCTTACTGATCCCATCCCCCCACCACTGATCTCATCCCCCCACCATTACTTCTACAATAGAGGTGATGGGGGTATAGGGATGAGATCAGTGGTGGGGGGATGGGATCAGTAAGAAGGCATAGGTGGTGGTGGGAGAGGATGGCATCACCGCAGCCACCCCCCTCAAGTACAACCGCTGTCACCCCCCTGAACACCAGCACTTCCACTGATCCCATACCTTCTCCCCACCAGCACTGTGACTGATCCCATTCCCCGGGGGCCTTCATGATTTCTTGCACCGGGGACCTGAAGTTTCTAGTTGCGCCTCTGGATTTGGCCTCTGGTCACATTTGTGATTACTCTGCGGTACAGATATTACTAACTGTAATGCACGCCAGCGCCGCCATGCCAGAAGCACGACCGCACTGTGCGTTCTCGCTAAAACCTCCGGATACTGGAGTGCAGCTCTCAAACCTTAGTGGTCACGAGATGCGCTCCGATGTGGGGCACACAGAAGCTTGTAGAGCCGCACAACCTAACACATGGAGCCTCCAGTGGCCGGAGGTGGAAACAGCACCACTGACTGCCCGACTATATCCACTACAGCTCCGGCGGTCACGTGATGTGCTCTGGCGTGTGGTGCACAGCGGCACCCTGTACAGTAACAGTGTGGGGACCGGAGCCTCAAGTATCCGGAGATTACAAGTGTCATAGCTGAGCCTATAATAATCCTGCATACTCAGCAGGGATATGGACTTATTTAGTGTGCGCCCCCAGTGGTGAGACAGGGAGTTGCACTGAAAGATCGGCTTGTCGCTTCTTTCCCATTCCTTTCCAGCCCTCTTCTTTCCACAGTTACCTTGTCCCAGCCCACACCTGAAGCAACCTCACCATCGCCAGCCGCCAACATTACACAAACTTTCTGAGAGTTTCTCATTCTTTATATCTTATTTTACCATAAGTGACTTTTTGTGAGTTTTTATTCATTTTATTTTTATTTTATCTTCTTAAAGATTGACATCTCTACATAATGAAATACCATTCATGGGCTTTATTATTCACCACTTTGCAGTTCTTGGGTTCTAGTGCTGAGTTTCACACTAGCTATGCAGTGGAATAACGTCCTTGCAGGATGTCTCCAATTTACAAGCCGACCTCAATGCTCTGTCTAATTGGGCAACTATGTGGCAGATGAGGTTTAATGTTGATAAATGTAAAGTTATGCACTTGGGGGCTAAGAATATTCATGCAGCATACATGCTAGGGGGAGTACAACTGGGGGGATCTGTAGTGGAGAAGGATCTGGGGGTTTTAGTTGATCATAAGCTCAATAATGGCATGCAATGCCAAGCTGCGGTTTCCAAAGCGAGCAAAGTCCTTTCTTGTATTAAGAGAGGTATGGACTCCAGAGAGAGAGATATCATTCCCCCCCCCCCCCCCTGTACAAATCATAAGTAAGACCTCATGTGGAATATGCAGTCCAGTTTTGGGCACCAGTTCTCAAAAAGGATATCGGGGAACTGGAGAAAGTGCAGAGAAGGGCAACCAAACTGATAAGAGGGATGGAGGAGCTCAGCTATGAGGAAAGATTAGAGGAACTGAATTTATTCACTCCTGAGAAGAGGAGAATAAGGGGGGATATGATCAACATGTACAAATATATAAGAGGTCCATATAGTGAACTTGGTGTTGAGTTATTCACTTTAAGATCATTACTGAGGACAAGGGGGCCCTCTTTACATCTGGAGGAAAAGAGATTTCACCTCCAAATACGGAAAGGTTTCTTCACAGTAAGAGCTGTGAAAATGTGGAACAGACTCCCTCCAGAGGTGGTTCTGGCCAGCTCAGTAGATTGCTTTAAGAAAGGCCTGGATTCTTTCCTAAATGCAAGTAATATAACTGAGTACTAAGATTTGTAGGTAAAGTTGATCCGGGGTAAATCCGATTGCCTCTCGGGGATCAGGAAGGAATTTTTTCCCCTCCTGTAGCAAATTGGATCATGTTTTTTTTTTTGCCTTCCTCTGGATCGTACTGTGTTTTATTTTGTTTGTTTATTTTTTTTTTTTATGGTTGAACTGGATGGACTTGTGTCTTTTTTCAACCTAGCTAACTATGTAACTAGTCTTGTGTTTTTTACTTTGCACAAAGCACCCCGGATCCCCCTCTTCTCGGGTCCCTTGTTGCTGCTCCTGGCACCTCCCTCCTGTTGAGCTGCTTGTTGTAGGGGCACCCGAGTTGAGTCACAGCTCAAAAAAATGAAAGAATCGCCTATGGAGATTTTTATGTACCGTAGTTTGTCGCCATTCCACGAGTGTGTGCAATTATAAAGCGTGACATGTTTGGTATCTATTTACTCGGCGTAACATCATCTTTCACATTATACAACAAAATTGGGATAAATACTATTTATTTATTTTTAATTCATTAAAATTGTATTTTTTCCCAAAAAGTTGTGTTTCACACACCGCTGCACTAATACAGTGTGACATAAAATATTGCAACAATCGCCATTTTATTCTCTAGAGTCTCTGCTAAATATATATATATATATAAAAATAATGTTTGGTAAAGTAATTTTCTAGCAAAAATACAGATTTTTACTTGTAAACAACAAATGTCGGAAAGAGGCTTAGGCATGAAAGGACTTTATATGACATATGTGCTTAAAATGTAAACAACCTGGTTGCCATAGTAATCATTTTGTTTACTTGTTTACAAACCTGGCTGTAATATAGACAGTGAGATGCTTTTTTCATAGCTCAGGTTTGTAAACAAGTTACAAATGGATGCTTACCTTTTTTTTTTAGCAGTCATCTCATGTATAGGGCCCTATGTTCTCTAGGACAAGTATACATACATTCAGAGGTTCAAGTTTTTTTTTGTTTTTGTGTGTGAAGAAATGACAGTGTTTGTTTGCTATGAGGGTAGTAGGGGCATCTTGTAAAGTCCCTGGATTGTTTATTATGGGAAACCTGTACTGGGAGAATACAGAGACTCTGACTGCTGACGTTTCCTTCTGAATATACTAGTTGCCTGGCTGTTATCCTGATCCATTGGTTTCTGTTCATTCTCCATCACTGATAGGGAACAAGTAAGAACAGACGTTCTGAATAAACATGAATGAAGAAAGCACGGAAGCCAGAGCCAGCCAGGAGACTAGCATTTTCAGAGGACGGTCAGCAATGGACACCTTCATATTTCTCTCAGGATGGGTTCCCTTCTAACCATTTGGGGAATCCTAGTAGTTCCCTACAGCATTTATCACTGGAAAGAGACTGCAATTCACATTGAGCACCGTGTGTACAGCAGGGCTCAACAAAATCCGGGCGCCAGGTCGCAATTGCGACCAAAAATTGTGACCTGACGCCCACGCCCACCAGTAATTGAGGCCGCGGCTTTGTGGCCTACAAGGCCGCAAAGCCGCGGCCTCAATTACCGGCAGGGGGCGGGGGGAGGTGGGGGCTCACAGAGGCACAGGATCTTGTGAAGTTCCAAACTTCCATCTGTGACCTGGCACCATCAAGTAAAACAGCAATTCTAATGTGTAATTTTTCAATTTTTTCACTGCTATCTCCTTCCCTCTAATTAGAACCCCCAAACAATATATATATATTTTATTCTAACACCCTAGAGAATAAAATGGCGATTGTTGCAATACTTTCTGTCACGGCGTATTTGCGCAGCGGTCTTACAAGCAAACTTTTTTTGGGAAAAAATACACTTTTTTTAATTAAAAAATTAGACAACAGTAAAGTTATCCCAATTTTTATTTATTTTTTATTGTGAAAGATGTTACGCCGAGTAAATTGATACCCAACATGTCACGCTTCAAAATTGCGTCCGCTCGTGGTATGCCGACAAACTTTTACCCTTTAAAATCTCCATAGGCAACGTTTAAAAAATAATTATTGCTGTCGCTCTAACGATCGCGGCGATGCCTCACATGTGTGATTTGAATACCGTTTTCATATGCCGGCGTTTACGGTAATTGCATTTATTAACTATTACAGTTGCATCCTTTTGATTAAAATCCACTTTCCCCAAATGTTTTCTATTGATTAAATGGGTGTTGAATGGTTTGTCATTTATAGATCAAATATTCATATTAAAGGAGATCAATCAGAAAATAAATTGATCATTTATCAAAGCGTGTATTGTCCGCCATTAGGGTTTAAAGTGTATTTTCTGTGGGTGGGTGGTTTCTG
The DNA here is from genome assembly GCA_029574335.1 of Rana kukunoris. Taxonomy (NCBI): domain Eukaryota; kingdom Metazoa; phylum Chordata; class Amphibia; order Anura; family Ranidae; genus Rana; species Rana kukunoris. The sequence goes on from CM056060.1 coordinate 26,097,277, forward strand.
AAAGTGCATAAGCTGGATTAGAAAAATCATTGACAATAGTGCTGTTTTAATTCTGCTTCAAATGCAGAACATATTTTACAGTGCTATTGTGTTCGCTAGAAGATTTTTTTTTTCCCCCAAGGGCTGTCATACACAATATATTCCTCTAGATGGCACCCCTGTATAACTACTAAACCTCTTAGAAGTCTGTTTTATGAAAAGTATGGGAACCAAGATTATTGGCGTCCTAATGAAAAATACTAATTGCCTGGCCGTGTCTGGCTATAATACTTTTGGGTTACAGAGCACTCATGCTGGGAATGTGCATCAAATATTTTTTATAATATATTATCACAGCTCTGAAACTTTAGCATTAACTTGACAGCCAGAGAAGTGAGATTCCCAGAAGCAGAGGACAGCAATGTCAGTCTCCATTAATCTCTGAAGAGGAAAACACAAAGGCGCCACTCTAAGTGTAATATATAGTGTAACATTTATTGGATAAAAACAGCAGCAAGCTTACTCACAAACATTTGTGAGATTAGGTATGTATCGCCATACGGCTGTCACTGTATGCGGCTGTGTTGTGGAGCGATTGGCGGCGGTGGATGCCGTCGCTTCCTCTGTCTCTGACACACTGGGAGCCGAGCTGTGACATTTGTTCCAGATGGACGCTGGATCAGATGGATGGACGCTGGATCAGATGGATGGCAATACTTCCGGGTAATGTAGGCGACGCGTTTGCGGTATGCGCTCCTTTCTCAAGCCTTGATGTGAAGGGGGGACCTCTACCTATGTTCTGATTGGGGAGATTTCACCAACCTTTGTTCCGGTGGCTACAAAAGTGTTTCTCAGCCCTGCCGGTTCGCCCGAGAAGGTCTGATGGTGCAGCCGGTTGCTCCCTTTAGACCAAGGGTGTCAAACTCCATTTCATATTGGGCCGCATCAGCATTATGATTGCCCTCAAAAGGGCCGGTTGTATCTGTAAGATTAAATGTCCAGCACATCCACTCCCCTTACATTAGATGTCAAGAGCCACCACACCATCAGAAGTTGAGTCTCCCACTCTTCCTTAAATCACAGTGCACCGCACTTACCTTATGCTGCTGCTAGGAGTAAGCAAAAAGTAAGGGTCTGGAGGAGGACCAAAGGAGGGCTGGAGCTCTCCGGCTGTTGCAGCAGAGGTGCAAGGGCCACATGAAATGACCTGGAGGGCCGGATTCGGCCCGCGGGCCTTGTGTTTGACACCTGTGCTTTAGACGATCAAAGAGTAGATACTGTTTGATTACCTCTATGACCTTGGGGGACCGGAGCGACACCATGACGTCACTTCTGGTATATTTTAAGCAAAAGATCTTTTGCTTTTAAAGGTAAAGAAGAGCTAGGGTCTTTTTGTCCCCATAAAGAGAACCTGTCATCCTTATTTCTATTACAAGAGATGTTGTTTGACGGAAAGGAGAGACATGATTGAAACGTTTAAATACATCAAGGGGGTGAATAAGGTTCAGGAGGGCTGTTTTTTCAATATGAAACCAAAATCAAGAACACAGGGATATGACCTCAAACTAACTGGAGGAAAGTTCAAAATGAATCAAACTTCCAGCTGAGGTAGTATGAGACAGTCGACAGTAAATGGCTTCAAACATGCTTGGGACAAACATAGATCTATAGTCGGACAATAAAGTTAACGAAAAAAATAAAATAAAAATGAAAACAAAAGAAAGACAAAAAAATGGCACACTCGATGAACTACTCTGTCTTTTTCTGCGGTCACTTTTCTAAATATGTATGTTTACATTCCTTGTAATAGGCTTAAAAGTGATAAAAAAATTAAAGGGCCAGTGTAAAAATAAAAAGTTAAATACGATTTTTTTTTAAGCGCCCCCATCCATCTGTGCTCGAGGGCAAAGTGTAATCATACATAAGTTGCACACGCATATGTAAGTGGTATGTTGGAGCAAGAGCAAAAATTCTAGCGCTAGACCTCCTCTTTAATTCTTAACAAGTAACCCGTAAAGATGTTTAAAGCGTCGCCTATGAGATTTAGTACCATAGTTTGTTGCGATTTGACGAGTGTACGCAATTTTGAAGCGTGACATGTTGTATATCTATTCGGCATCATCTTTCACATCATACAAAGATAGGGTATACAGTATATTGTGTTATTTTTTTTCTTTTTCTTTTTTTTCCTCTAATTCATTAAAGTGTATTTTTTCCAAAAAATTACGTTTGCAAAATTACCACGTGACATAAAAAAAAATTGCAAAGATCGCCATTTTATTCCCTAGGGTGCCTTCTAAAAAAATATGTATAATGTTTGGGGGTTAGAAGTAATTTTTCTAGCAAAAAAATACTGATTTAAACTTGTAAAAGTGTCAGAAAAAGGCTGGTTGGCAGTATAACTAAGGGTACAACTTTATTTAGGTTTGGATAGAGGGAAGGGGGATTGGACTACATGTCAGGTGGGTTTTTATTGCTTTCTGTGCCCCCATTAGATAGATTCACCCTTTATTTGTCCTGGTTACCATTAGCAGCAAATGTGAAAGAAAATTCAACATTTTGGGTTGTACCCAGGAAAGTAAGGCCTGGAGCGAAAAAAATTAAAATGGAGGATAGTGAAGGGCCAGCATGGCAGGGTGAGAAGGATATGCAACTATGGTGTTATGTGCATGTAGGGGAGAGGAGGATTTGCCCTGGTGCAACAGGATGGGGATTTTTATTTTTTTTAAGGTGGAGGCGGGGTCTCCCAGGCATTAGTAGAAGGACAGGTGACAAAGCAGTTGTTCTTTCTTTGCAGGTGCAGGATGTACGTGTGACGTCATGGCAGCTGATCAGGTGGTAGTGGTTGGTCTTTTGACGGTGTTAGATATACTTTAGAGATCGGTAGTATGTGCCCCTCTGGTGGATTCCAGTTAGCTTGGTTGGCTGGAATATGGTAATGGTTGCACTGCGGGTAGTGGGTTGTCTCTGAGCTGGTGTGTCACGGCTGGACACCTATTATGGAAAATGGCCAAACAGTGTATAAGTAAAATAGGTTGGAATTCTGGGTGCTGTCATAAGATCAATAGACTGAGGTTTGTGATTTTGTTTGTTCAGATGTTAAAGGGGAGGTTCGCCTAAAAATAAATTTTTAACATTGCATTTATGACATTAAAGATGATTAGAATCGGCTGTTTTTAAAAAAAAAAAATACGTTCCGTACATACTATTTCCAAGATGTATTCTCAACCCGGCTTCCGGGTATGATGGTCGGGGATGGGCGTGCCTAATTGATGGACAGGCATCCGTCCGACGCATACAGCGCGTCACGAGATTCCGAAAGAAGCCGAACGTCGGTGCGCAGGCGCCGTATGGAGCCGCACCAACGTTCGGTTTCTTTCGGCATCTTGTGACGCGCTGTATGCGTCGGACGGATGCCTGTCCATCAATTAGGCACGCCCAGCCTCGACCGTCATACCCAGAAGCCGGGTTAAGAATACATCTTGGAAACGGTATGTACGGAACGTATTTTTTTTTAAAAACAGCCGATTCTAATCATCTTTAATGTCATAAATGCAATGTTAAAAATGTATTTTTAGGCGAACCTCCCCTTTAATGTGAAAAGAATGTTTTTTAAATAAGTTATTTTGTTAATGAAAGGCTGCTATGGCCATTTGTACTCCATTTCAGGTTTGGTCTCATTCATTTAGGTAATATTAAGGGGTAGGCTGGATACTAATGGTCGGGCAGACTTAAAAGAAGGTTGGGGACATCTGAGCTACACTGGTCAAGTAATCTTCGAACAGGGAAACAACCAGGGATTCCCTCACTGGAGGGGTCTCCTTTCACTGAGCTAGCTACTGAGGGAACAACTTGAACGACGTCACTGGGATTTGAGAATGAATTGCTCCAGAGTGTTGTCAGCCACAGAGGTCATTGAGGGATTGTTTTAAAAAGCTCAAGCAATGGGTATTAATAATATGTAAATACTTGAATAACTTGATAGCCTGATCACATGTTAATTTGGGACATTTGCTTAAAGCGGATGGTTCACAAATAAAAAAATATTAAAAGCCAGCAGCAACAAATACTGCAGCTGCTGACTTTTAATATTAGGACACTTACCTCTCCTGGAGTCCAGCGCCGTCCGCAGCAGAGGATGAGCGATCGCTCATCACCCTGCTGCTCCCCCCTCCATCCACGGTGAGGGAACCAGGAAGTGAAGCGCTGCGGCTTCACTGCCCGGTTCCCTACGGCGCATGCGCGAGCTGCGCTGCGCCCGCGATTGGCTCCAGCTGTGTGCTGGGAGCCGAGTGTTCCCAGCACACAACGGGCGGGAGACGGGATGTGATGCAATGCCCGTCTTTTGCCCGTGAATGCTGGGCCGGAAGTGGGTGCAGATACATGTCTATCTGCACCCCCCTCCCCCCTGAAAGGTGTCAATTGTGACACCGGAGGGGGGGAGTGTTCGGATCAGCGGATCTTCACTTTAGGGTGGAGATCCGCTTTAATTACCAAAAAAAACACACATGAACCAATCTGAGGCCTCACTTCTTAATCTGCGGTGTAAAATAACAGCTGGAATGTTACAGTTTCCTTTGGGCAACTGAAATGTGAGGCCTTGTTTAAAGAATGCAAAGCTCTCAACTAACTTTTGAAAGAATAAACATGAGAAATGCTCTTAAACGTTCTACGTATTTATTGTTTTAATGACAAGTAGTAAAAAAAAAACACGTTAATTAGAAGAGCAGTCATCCATTATTTGTCCGCAGTCAGTTCTTCCCCCTCGTCTGTCGGTGGTCGCCTTCTCATGAAGAATCCGAGCTGCAAAATCAGAAAATTATATTTTGTATTCAAGAGAATAAATCTTTCTTTTCTTAAGTGGTTGCTATGGGAACCCAATTGACGTGACAGCGGCCATTTTGCAACTCACCTTCCACATGACAAATACAAACAAAGCCAAGATTAGCAGCCCCCCGAATACTCCCAGGATTATCCACCACACAGGAATGTCTTTCTGGCGGTCCGGAGTCACCCACTGAATCCCCGTCTCAGCCTGAGGGGGGTGAAAGACAGAAGAGAAGCATGTGAGAGCCTAGAAAAATTCCCCATTATACTAAATGCGGGTTGTCATGTGTGGTCAAAACAAGAGCGTCTGACAGGAGGTTCTATGAAGTTATTTGTGAAATTTCATGAATGATGTCAAACAGCCCTACTTGTGACTAAGTAGATTTGCTCAAACGTGGAACTTGTTATGACTTTATAAACCGCACTGAATTATTTATGGCAATCATCTAATAACAGTTGTTCGCTTATTTCTGTGTATTGTCTCAAATTTTCACTGATAAGTTAAATATAACTTTCCTCAATATAAAATTCTGATTTCCATTCGAATGCCCCGTAATCTCTACTACAATCTTTGCCCTCTGCTGCCTGCAGAAATGTTTTATTTGGGAATTTGTCTTCAGTTTTTGATATAGCCAGAACAAATTTTGAACAAATGATTTTTTTTTGTTGGGGGGGGGGGGGGGGGGGGAGTCTATAAACTAAATGAAAAATAGTATAGTAAAATTAGGAAACAAAGTATTTCTCAACCAGAGTTCCGTGGACCATTAAACCGGACGTAAGCCACGTTTGTTTTTTTTTTTTGTTTTTTTTACTATGCAAAGTTATAAATGAGCTAGTTTGCATCACATACTAGCACATTATGTGAAACTTACCTTAAAACGAAGCCCTCCAGCGGCTCGCTGTCACCGCTAATAAGGCTTCCATATTCACCAGGCCTTCCTCCTGGGTTGGTGAGCACCAGCCCGAGCCGCAATGACATCACTCCCGCACATGCGTGTAGGAGCCACTGTTCACAGCACAGGGCTTTGAGGGAATGACACAGTGATGTTACTGGCAGCTTCACAATTAAATATCTCCTAAATGGTGCACATTTTGCAATTTATGCTCTGTAGCTCTTTAATTTAGTTGATGGGATTATAATTGATGTGATTTATTAGCGTGGATAGTGGTATCACAGTATGGTGTATGTACTTGATCCAATTATGTGTTGTAATGAATGCACAATAGAACTTTATTGTAGTTTATGAAACCTAAAGCACTAAATTCTGAAGTACCGTATATACTCAAGTATAAGCCAAGTTTTTTTAGCACATTTTTTTGTGCTTAAAATGCCCCACTTGGCTTATACTCGAGTTACCTTTTTGTGCCTGATCTCCCGGACTTTGGGGACCCGGTACCGGACATAGGTCCCCTGGACCCCAAACACACATGTAGCCCCAGTTCTCCTCTACAAGTGTGCAAAGTTTGCTGTCTGGGGGACCTACGGCTGGGGAGCAACAATTTTTCAAACTAGGCACCCCTTTTATATACTCCCATAGTGAGGCATGGGCACAGTGAGGCATGCACATGGACAAGGCTTATACTCGAGTCAATACGTTTTCCCATTTTTTGTGGTAAAATTGGGTGCCTCGGCTTATATTTGGGTCGGTTTATACTCGAGTATATACGGTATATTGATTATATGTCGGCACACGTCAGTTGTTGAGATATGACCACCTACTCTGAACTGACGTTACTGGAGGCCTATGTCGCCGTATCTTTCTGAATGTTCATGTGACTTATTTATTCTTATATTACTTATTTCCTTATATTCTACTCTTATGTGTGCTTATAGCCTGTTTGTATCCTTTTTTCTAAAATATTTAAAGTGTTACTTGTGATCGGCTGTGTCTAATCACAGCTGGTCACATGTAAACGTGGAAGTGCTGTAAAAAGGCTCTCCTCGCCTCACACTGACAGAGTATGTGGCGAGGAGAGCCAATCAGCGGCATCTCCTTGCAGGGGAGAACAGGGAAGGTTATCATGGCACTGATCATCAGTGCCCTTATTACAGGAAAGCTGCAGCAGTGCCACCAATCGGTGCCCATGCATGCCCATCAGTGACACAAATCAATGCCCATTAGTAGTGCCAGTGCCTCCTCATCAGTACTGCCCATCAATTCCCTTCAGTGCAGCCTATTAGTGAAGGAGAAAAATTACTTACGGTATTTATAAAATGTACTGACAGAAACTACAACATTTTCAGTCTTTTGTCTGAAAATAAATAAAAATAAATAAAAAAACAGTGACCACTCAAATGTGACACCGGAAGGGGGAGGGTTCCGATCAGTGGAACTTCACTTAAGGGTGGAGATCCGCTTTAAAGTGTGACAGCGCTGAAAGCTGAAAAATGGCCTGGGCAGGAAGGGGGTGAAAGTTTTGAATTGAAGTGGTTAATCAGACACTGATAGAAGTCACTAGACTGCTAAATACTGCTGATGGGAAAAGGTATTTAGCAGTTTATATTTACTAAAACGATTGCATTTCCATGTGGGAGACCAGCTATAGTGAATGCAGGGTCCTGGGTTTAGTAACGCTTTAATAAAAATGTTAATGACAAAAGTTCTCCAACTTACTTTTCGCACTAATGTACTGTGAGATGTAGATGTGTTCCCCGAGACCTAAAAATTATTTCAAGGATTCCACTGTATAAAAAAGTTTAAGTAGGGCTGTGAAAGTATGTATACTATAGGTCATCAGTGGTCTCCACCGTTCCATCTACTGACACCAATGATGGAGCACCATTCCATCTACTGACACCAATGATGGAGCACCATTCCATCTACTGACACCAATGATAGAGCACCATTCCATCTACTGACACCAATGATGGAGCACCATTCCATCTACTGACACCAATGATGGAGCACCATTCCATCTACTGACACCAATGATGGAGCACCATTCCATCTACTGACACCAATGATGGAGCACCATTCCATCTACTGACACCAATGATGGAGCACCATTTCATCTACTGACACCAATGATGGAGCACCATTTCATCTACTGACACCAATGATGGAGCACCATTCCATCTACTGACACCAATGATGGAGCACCATTCCATCTACTGACACCAATGATGGAGCACCATTCCATCTACTGACACCAATGATGGAGCACCATTCCATCTACTGACACCAATGATGGAGCACCATTCCATCTACTGACACCAATGATGGAGCACCATTCCATCTACTGACACCAATGATGGAGCACCATTCCATCTACTGACACCAATGATGGAGCACCATTCCATCTACTGACACCAATGATGGAGCACCATTCCATCTACTGACACCAATGATGGAGCACCATTCTATCTACTGACACCATTAATGGGACATTGTTTCCCATTAATATCAACAATAGGGCACTATTCTTCCTATTACAACCAATGATAGGGCACTGTTGCAGGGGGCATTTTCTACTCGCACTGGCCACAGTCCGGCCCACCTAAAGTATAAAAGGACAGTAAACTGGCCCTTTGCTTAGAAAGTTTGTAGACCCCTGCTATAGGTGATCCCAAGTGTCAGAATTGTCACACACTTTCTAAATGAATTGGAGGACAGATAAAGAAAATAGTAGACACCCAAATAGGGAACTTGAGCAGCTGGGAAGAGTGGAATGCTATCTAAAGAGAAAGTCGGGTCAGACAGAGGAACAGATGTACGAGGAAGAAAAGGACAACTGTTTTATACAAGTGGACAGAATATACACAAGGCCAGACAACTGCAGTAAGCAGAAGCCAGGAATACAGGGTCATTTTGTAAGATGCAAAGCATGCCAAGGGCAGTAACCAATAGCCACTCACTCTGCACTAGTCTGATTAGGCCACAAAGTAATTATGATGCGTCAAGTTTAGAAATCAAATTCCAGTTTACTGCAGGCGCATCAGCTAAATGGGCTACCCGGCACATCATTGTCTTCCGAATATGGTTATTAGGTTGGAGATGGAGAGAAGAAACACTGCATCCCAATGTAGATTAATTTCAAAGTCAATATAGAGGTCATATTGAAGCATACAAGGGTTTTCGCTGGCAGATCATCAACACAGAGGCCTTTAGGGAGCAGCTTATGTAAAAAGTACCGTAATAACGGACCTGACAATTTTCTAAGCAACCATAAAGAATTTATCATAAAATGTCAAAAAAAAAAACCCAACACATTTTGAGGGTTCCAACAGGTCCCTGCTAGAATAGCCTGGCAGGATATAGATAGTCTTATGCCGCGTACACACGATCGGAATTTCCAATGGTAAAAGTCAGATGGAATTTTTTCATCTGAATTTCCAATGGACTTACTATAGAAAGAGAACATGTTCTATATTTTTCGGAAATTCCATTCGTCTGTATGGAACTCCAACGGAGAACAAAACACGCATGCTCAGAATCAAATCGACGCGAGCTCGGAAGCATTAAACTTAATTTTTCTCGGCTCGTCGTAGTGTTTTTCACCGCGTTTTGGATGGTCAGAATTTGGTGTGACGTTGTGTATGCAAGACAGCTTGAACGAAATTCCGTGAGAAAAATCCATCTGAGTTTATCCCGATGGGAATTCTGAACGTGTGTACGGGGCATTAGGCTTGAACAGTTGAATATTCTAAACAATCAACTACTGAAGCATGTCCTTAACCCCTGAGCTTTTAATGTTTTTTTATTTTATTTACAGGTATTTCTCTAAAGCCTCAACAATTGATACAGTTCTGTACATTTGCATCAGTCCCCGCCCTCAAGGAGCTTGCCATCTAAGGTACCTATCTCATCTGCATACTTACATTCACACACATATTATGGCCAATTCAGATAGGAGCCCATTAACCTACCAGCATTTCTTTCATGTGCAGAGGGAATACATAGAGGAAACTGACACAAGCACAGGGCAATAATGCAAAGCTCATGCAGGTGTTACCATCATGGGTTTCAAGCCAAAAGTGCTAACCACTAAGCCACTGTGCTGCCTTAAAGTGTTACTAAACCCAGGACCCGGCATTCACTATATTTGGTCTCCCACAGTACACAGAACATGGAAATGCAATTATTTTAGTAAATATAAACTGCTAAATACCCTTTCTCATCAGCAGTACATAGCAGCAGAGGCGGCCCGTCCATAAAAGATTTAATCGCGGCGGTGGAATATATATTTATGAAGGACATTCAGTTTACACATTTATATGTTTATTTATATATTATTATTGTATTTTGTGATTGATTAGGTATTGAATATTCAGCAGTGCTGCGCCATATTTTTATATACACATAACTTAGTCCATTGATATGCCTGCATAACATAAACCGCTACTAGGAAACTTACATATGTTTCTTCAGCCAACAAAGTGACAGGTTGAATCCTGTAGGGGGAGTCAGTCATAAGAAAGTAACCTCGGGAGCGCAGAATGAATGGCTTCTGGGGTCTCTGGTGGGAAAACAAGAGTCAGGAGAGGACATAGTGAAACACTTTAACCACAGGAAGGTTTTATCCCCTTCATGACCAGGCCATTTTTTGCGATTTAGCACTGTGCTACTTTAACTGGTAACTGCGCAGTTAAAATGTTTCCCCACACAAAGAGCCTAAGGCCGCGTACACACGGCAGAGAACCTCGACGGGCAGAACACATCGTTCCGCCCGTCGAGGTTCTCTGCCGGCCGTCAGATTCGGCGACCCGCCCGTCGGGAAAGGCAACCAGCCATTCATCCCGACGGGCCGTCGAGCAAATAGAGAACCTGTTCTCTATTTGCTCGACGGGTTTCCCGACGGGCGGGGCTCGCCGAGAACGTACACACGGCCGAGGTCCTCGGCAGAATGCAGCTCCCAGCGAGGTTCTCGCTGGTTTCTGCCGAGAACCTCGGCTGTGTGTACGGGGCTTTATTTTGGTGGCATTTGGTTCACTTCCTGATTCCCTCACCCAGGATGGCGGCAGCAGCATCCGAGGAACGGGTCGGCCTTGGCTGCCGACATCATGGGTACCCAGGACAGGTAAGTGTCCATTTATTAAAAGTCAGCAGCTGTAGTATTTGTAGCTGCTGGCTTTTAATATTTATTTATATTTTTAGGAGGCCCTCCGCTTTAAGTACCAAATAAAAAAATAAGGGATGACAATTGTGGATAATTATTGGTAACTGACAATACTAATGACGTTTTGTGTTCCCTTTCCAACCACTGGAAAGAAAACAAAGAAACAGTGCAACCCCATAGTGTAGCATTAAATTAAACTATATGACGATTGATTGAAAAATAGAAATGCACTCACAAAAGTACGCATGCGTAGGGCATGGTATAAAGGTGACTTGGGACCCAGGAAAGTTTGAGGGGCAGCCAGAGAACCACCACCCTTGGCCACTGGCTGGGGAAGAAGCATGCCAAAGATGGAGGAAGCTGCTGTCACTACAACTGCAATTGGTGTTCAGTCCAGGACTGGCATCCCCGAAGCTACTGTAGAGATGCATGGTTTGTAGAAACGAGGACGTGTTTCAAAGCCAGTTGGCTTCTCATCAGGGTGGGTTGTGCTGTTTATTTTGTTTTCTTCATGTAAGATGGAGTATGACACTTTCTCTGTGTTTCTATATATAGTTCTGTAGTGTAATGGTAGTACTTTCCATCTCACCCATACCCCACTGTCCAGTCAATGACAGACCTCCTGTTGGTAAAGGAACCAACAGTTAAGAATGTCAAGTTATCTCATTATTACAAAACAAAGAAAAAGGGCAAGAGGTGAGACATTTTATGGAAGTGGGTAAACAAGAAAATATTAGGGCTGCGGAAATTAACGATTAATTGGTCGATTAATTGTTAATTTATTTGATCGATTAAAATCATTTTGATCGATCACGATACGCGGAGTGAGCTCCATGGTCTCGCCCATAGGAAAGGCCGCGGCTTCGGCCTAGCTCCGAGCCACGCCCATCTTGGTCCAGTAGCGGCGTGCTGACGTCATCATTACCCGCCTGCCTGCTTGTATGATATACTCTGCGGACAGGTCTATCATCTACTCTGCGGACGGGTCTGCCTGCCTAATATATAGTCCGGTAAGAGTGGTTACAGTAACAGTATATTTAAATATGTATATTTTGCGGCAGTATGATGGCACATGTATATATCCCGGCAGTATGATGGCACATATATATTTTCCCACGGACAGTATGGGGGCACATGTGTATATCCCGGCAGTATGATGGCACATGTATATATCCCGGCAGTATGATGGCACATGTATATATCCCGGCAGTATGATGGCACATGTATATATCCCGGCAGTATGATGGCACATGTATATATCCCGGCAGTATGGGGGCACATGTATATATCCCGGCAGTATGATGGCACATGTATATATCCCGGCAGTATGATGGCACATGTATATATCCCGGCAGTATGATGGCACATGTATATATCCCGGCAGTATGATGGCACATGTATATATCCCGGCAGTATGGGGGCACATGTATATATCCCGGCAGTATGATGGCACATGTATATATCCTGGCAGTATGATGGCACATGTATATATCCCGGCAGTATGGGGGCACATGTATATATCCCGGCAGTATGGGGGCACATGTATATATCCCGGCAGTATGATGGCACATGTATATATCCCGGCAGTATGATGGCACATGTATATATCCCGGCAGTATGGGGGCACATGTATATATCCCGGCAGTATGATGGCACATGTATATATCCCGGCAGTATGATGGCACATGTATATATCCCGGCAGTATGGGGGCACATGTATATATCCCGGCAGTATGATGGCACATGTATATATCCCGGCAGTATGATGGCACATGTATATATCCCGGCAGTATGGGGGCACATGTATATATCCTGGCAGTGTGGGGGCACATGTATATATCCCGGCAGTATGGTGGCAAGGAGATCAGCTAAAAGTAGTTGTATCTGTATGTGCGTTAATCAAAATTAGTCGATTAATCGATTAAAAAAAACGATTAATCGAACACAACATTTTTAATCAGTAACAGCCCTAGAAAACATTTTTGTATCATTTATCTACCTTCCAATGTACTAAGGCCTGATCTTAAGGCCTGGAGGTCCCAAGGCCTGCTCTACCTAGCAGATGAAAGGCAATAATAGATGCAATCAGTTACCCAAATTTTGGACAGTATATGTCACCCTAAAGGTCAATCCACACCATGCTAACGTCTGACCAAGCTGCACCTATTTTCTCCTGAAGTTCCTCTCCAATTTCTGTCTCCTGTGGAGGATGCAAAAATATGTTATGGAAGCATTAAGCATGTTCTTACTTTCATGAAGCTGGACACCCATAGTATGGAGTCAAGTTTCACCACTGCGCTTTGTCCCTTAGCAATGCCCTGAATATAGCATTCCATTTCCCAGCAGTTAGCATTGTCACAGTTCTGCAATAAATGATAGACAGTATATTAGTAATGGCATTGCCTTCAGATTTGATGAGATTTGACACTGCCCCTAATTATTTGTAGCATAATGTAATGATGCTTTATGGGGGCACATTTTTTAAGGGCACTTCACACCTATAAAACAGGCTTCTTTATTAAGGCCTATGAAGAAGAGCCATGCATGCACAGAACCACATGATCCTACAAAAAGACCTGCTCAATAAGAAGAGGATTTCTTTGGCCCAGGGTAGGCCTAAGCTCCTGAACAAGGTTGCCACTGATACTAGATTAGTACAAGGGGTAATGGGCAGAATGGTGCCAGTTAGAGGATTACATTGGTTTACATTTATCCTCTATGTAGGTTTAGGAGGGCAGGCCTTGACATCCAACTGGATGAAAACCCCACTGGCAAAAAGTTGTCTAAACCTTGAAGGAGATTTCAAAAAGGAACACCCATACTGTGGTGGGAAGGTGGGATTCAAGAGGACATCGCAAGAACGGAATATAGGATTTGGAAAGAATTTTTGCTTGGAGCATAGAAGAAAGGGAAAGACTCCTGATAGAAGTCTAACTTGGGGGCTTTAGCAGCAATGTAGGAAGGCAAAGAGAGAGAGAGAGAGAGAGAGAGCAAGAGAGATGTTATCCTATTCTGCACCTTAATAAACATAATGCCAAACCTGTAATTACCAATATTTGTGGTAGTCCTGTCACGGTTCTAAAATATAACTTATATTAGAAGGGTAATGTATCACCTTTCTGTTGAATAGACCTACAATATTTTATTTTAAAAGGTCAGGTTAAAGAATCATGGTGTTACCAGTGTAATGGATTGATTGTATTGAGACCCATCTCCTGAGCTGGTACTGTTGTCACTTCCGGTGTTACCAACATCCTGGTCCTTATTTGGTTCCTCCCGTTTATTTAGTCTACGGCCATCTGACTTGCTGAAGCTTACAGGTGGTTTAGTTGCCTCCATGATATCCAGCTAGGGAACACAGAACAGAAGAAGAAATGTTATTGTCAAGGCCTTATTTATAACCACAGCAGATCAGGTGGCAGTTATAGGGTCTAGCAGCACAGGGGCCAAATACATCCAGGCAGCATTACCATAAGGTAGACAATAGGCAATTAAATCAGGGTTTGACAAATTTGCTTGGAATCTTGGAGCCAGCTAAAAAAGTTAGGAGCCAGAAAACGCCCCCAGTCAAGTTTGCACGCAGAAGCGAACACATACGTGAGTAGCGCTCGCATATGTAAACGGTATTCAAACCACACATGTGAGGTTTCGCCGCGATCTTTAGACCGAGAGCAATAATTCTAGCCCTAGACTTCCTCTGCAACTTAAAACATGCAGTAGAATTTTTTAAACTTCGCCTATGGAGATTTTTAATTGTTTCTTTTATTACATTACATTTTTTCAGCATTTGTGCGTTATTAATTATTTTCTTTACTCAAACTATTTTTTAAACTGTTGGTTTAAAAACATTAGTCATTAGCTGTATTCTAGTGGTGTAAACTACTGAAGTCTGTGAGCCAATACCATATAATGCAATCCAAGTATCCTAACAGTTATTCTGTAAATGCATTGCACACCCAAAGTGTCATCCAATATAAGCAGTCTTTTTTGTGATGCCAACGTCCACCACCAGATGGCGCCAGGTCACAGAAGCAACCTTGGGCATTCACAAGGATGCAAAGCTGCGGCCCACATTACCGGCCGCCATGGGCCCCGCCGCGATCGCGCAGCGGGGGAGGTGGGGGCGCACAGAGACACAGGACCCTGTGCCTCCGTGCGCCCCCAACGACGCGGCCGGTAATTAAGGCCGCGGCCTCAATTACCGGCGGGTGCAGGTGCCAGGTCACAATTTCTTGTCGCAATTGCGACATGGCGCCCGGATATTGTCGACCCCTGAATTAAATGAATATGTATATAGCTCAGGTGCCATTACAAGATTGTGTAATTGTAAGTAAGCAACTAATAAGCTGCATTTTTAGATATTACTTTGGAGTTGTTGCAAAATTCAGTGACATAATTGGCATTTAAAAAGGTGTCTGGTAGCCCTACATTCTCACATATAATTATGCCCCTTTATCTGCAAAATATTGTGTATTTTTGTGGTATCAAGAATACAGAAAAAAATTGTCATAAAACTATGGTTACACCAGTCCCCTTAGTCCACTTAAGTTGCCCTTCTTTGAACTCTCTCCAGCACATCCCTTCTGAGGACTGGTGACCAGAACTGGATGGAATACTCCAGATGTGGCCGGACAAGAGTTTTATAAAGTAGCAGGATTATAGTTTAATCTCTGGAGTATATCCCCTTTTTTATGCATGCTAACATTCTGTTGGCTTTGGTAGCGGCAGCTTGACATTGCATGCTATTGCTCAGTCTGTCTTCCACTAAGACCCCCAGATCTTTCTCCATCCTTGACTCCCCAAGAGGTTTGTCCCCCGTCCCCCCCCCCCCCAGTGAGTAGTTTGCGTTTATGTACCCAAGTGCATTACTTTACATTTCTACACTATATTGTTATAATGAGCATTAACATGGTCCAACATCTATAGCAACCAATGCAATACTTGCTGGCATTCACCTTTTCTCCATTTAACAAATTTGCAGAAATAAGTCAAGACATATTAAACTAGAAAAAAAAACTGGGCATCCTTCTGACCTGTAAATAATTGAGGTCGGAGACCATAGTACATTGCATGTTTTCATTCTTCACACGTAATGGGTACAGGAAGACATCTCCCTCATAATTTTCTGGGCTTCGAACAACTAACTTGCCATTGAGTGTACCTGGTCCAACATTGTATAGCTAAAAAAACAAACAAAAAAAGAACAGGGATTTAATGCAAATAGAAAACCTTAGATAAACATGGAGTACTTCATACCAAATTAAATGACAAACTTACATTAAAAAAAAATTCTTTCAGCCCACACTAATGCGAGTTCATTACGAATGTAATGCATCGAAAACATTCTAATTTCGCATGTCATCCATAAAATCATTGTTTTCAAAGGAAGCTGCTGCCTATGGGGGCACTTGGTAGAAAGGAGGGGTCAGGAGCAGCAAAGAGGGACCAGAGAAGAGGAGGATCTGGGTTGCTCTGTGCAAAACTAACTGCACAGAGGAGGTAAGTATGACATGTATTTTTTTTAACAAGCCTTTACAATCACTTTAAAGGCAACACCCCTGGTAGGTGATGGGGCATCTAAGTGGCACCTTGGTCTTCACCAGAGCAAGGAGAGATAGGCTAGCGACCCTAGTGTCCCAGAGGCTTATTTGTTGTCACCAGGCCTCTGCCCTCAAAGTTGCCCTACCTAGGGTTTCGCATGAACAAGTTGGCTACAATTGTAAAAGACAATGGCATTATAGCTGATCAAAGCTCAGGCTGGGGTTAAAGCAGGCAAGAGAAGTCAGTGTCCAGGGAGGAGTAGTCAAAATCCAGACGGAGGTTGGGGAAAACACATAAGCAAGGGTTAGTATCCCTTTAGGGGAAGTCTCCCCCTGGGTTGTTTCAAGTAGGTTGGGTTGTCTTGTTTCCTTTTAAATCAGTGGCATTGTGGCTTGGAGCAGAAGGTTTGTGGGAATTGGTAATTTGCAGACCAGTGTGCCAGAGTGTGCCCTTCAGGGGCAGGCCTGGGCAAGTGAAAGAAGAGAGCCCAGTTCAGGGAACCTACAGCAGAGGGTTAGTGGAAGAGCAGGTCGGCATCCCCATGTTTAATTTGAACTTGCAATGAACAGTGCTACAATTGTCTCATTGAAAGATGGAGGTGTTGTAACTCTTTACTGGAAAGAACTTTGCTCTCTATTCATGTTCATAGTAAAACGTTTACAATGGCTGATCGTGTGCGCAATCATTGATTTCACAAGGCTGGGAGAATGTGAGTAGCCAAGATGTTGGAGTGCCTTCATAACACAGGTGTCTAGTATCCCATCTTATTCCTGTTGCAGGAGGATGGCGGCTGATGTCCTTGGTCAGCATGACAGCATAACGAAACGTCCCACACTCCGCTTGAGTGCTTTCGTCATATACCACTTTCTCCCAGTCCGAATCTAGATATCAGATATTCCAACCGCTCTCAAAGACAAACAAGATAATACTTGCTTGATTACTAAACATGAACTGTTTATTAAATCCAGAATATAGTCTTTTTATACACTTTTACCACAAGGGGTTAGATAACGAGGTAGGGCTGGCTCCTGGATACCCCCGCTCCCCTTTAGCAACAACTTAGCAGACAACTATATAATTAGCATGTTAATTAACATAGCACTTAAAGGGGTTGTAAAGGTAAACGGTTTTTTACCTTCGAAACTCTCGGGCGCATCCACGTGATCCTCTTCGGTTCCCAGCCTGGCCATTGATTGGCTAGCCTGGGCGGATTGATAGCAGCGCAGCTATTGGCTGGCGCTGCTGTCAATCACAGCGGATGACGCAGCACGCCGGGGGCGGAGCCGAGTGATACAGTCGGCGGCTATGGCCGCTGCTGTATCACGGAAGCGCGCTCGCAAAAGCTTTCCACCGTGCGAGCGCCCTCGCATGAAGATGGAAAGCTTTTGCGAGGAGGAGCCTAGACAGCCACCGAGGGACCCCAGAAGATAGCTTTCCGGGCCACTCTGTGCAAAACGAACTGCACAGTGGAGGTAAGTATAACATGTTTGTTGTTTTTTAAAAAAAAAAATCCTGACTTTAGTGTCACTTTAAGGCAGCCCAGGTGACCAGACAGTGCGTCTCCAGAGGTCAATGTGATCAGCTCTATCAATGATCATGTATTTTTCAGAATTATACAAACTAAGTATAGTCTTTACATACTGTATATCCTGGGAGATATTGTGGATAAATATTACTGTCCCATTCTAAGTGCCGGTTTAGCCGCCTGACGAGTCGCGTCCCATTCTGTGCATTAGAACCAATCTAATAGGAGCGACGCAAGTCGCTCCAACTTAGAAAAAGGTTCTTGCACGACTTTTGGGGCGGCCCGGGGCGACCTGCATTGACTTCTATACAGAAGTCGTTTTGCAGGTCGCCTCTGAAGTCGTCTTCAGGACGACTTGCAGAGTCGACCCCGAAGTCGTGCCGCTGCTGTGTGAACCGGCTCTAAGTAATCTAAGACATATTTTCTGTCACCTTGTGAACTTAGACATAAGAGGTGTATTGGGAGCTGAAACAAGGGTTTCCCAACTTTTCAAGGGATTCTGGGTTCCACAAGCCCTTCCATCACAATGACCATCACTGTTGGCAAATCCGGGTCCTGTTCACAGATGACAGGCAGTAGTAGCCAAAGTCCAGGCAGAGTTTGAGGCAGGTGGCAGGCAAGAGTAAAAGGAACATACAGGGTCGGCAAAAAGGACAGGTGTTACCGGCAGACTCAGGCAATCCTAGTCAGAAACGAGCAAGGCAGAATAATAGAGATCTCAAGAGTGAGGTAGCTGGGAGGAAGTCAAAGCACAGGCCAACATAGGGGAAGGAGTTTAAATATCCGGCTTGACTTGTGAGCACACAAGGCAGCATGGACACGCACCAATGCCCGCTAACGCACACATTTTTTTATTTTTTATTTAAAGGAGTTGTAAAGGAAAACATTTTTTTGCCTATAATTAATGTCTGCAAGGTAGACAGACAGAATAGTGTAATGATTCTGTTAAAAAAACAAGTAAATTCCTTCATCTATATCACCTCCGGCATTGTAGTTTCTGTTCTCTCATTCACTTCCTGGTTTGCGACGCTCGTTCATGTAAGAGCTACATTTCCCAGAATAAATTGCAGAACGCCCAGTAATTCACACCTCCTTGAAGTCTCTCACACGTAGAGCGTCCTGCCGCACAGATGTAGTTCCCAGGAGGGGGTGAGCACGTTACTGACCACCGCAGTAAAGCCTCCCTTCACGGTGGTCAGTAACAATCAGACAAACAGAAAGTGAACAGAACAGAGAAGAAATAGAGCAAACTTCTGAGCAAAAACCAATAATGAGGAAGTGAAAAGAGGAATGTCTGCAGGTAAAGGATGCTTATTATGAAAAAAATAAAAATTTCAACCCCTTTAAGGTCAAAATATACTCTTAACAAAAATGACGTACAGTACATGTGAAGGCGATCTGACCATCCTGCTATAAATAATATTTAATGGTGTACAACCTTGTTTCTATTTTTGATAAAACTTTACAATTTTCTTGGATAATATACATTCCTTTGACAGAAAATTGACCTTATTTCATCATATTTAAATCTATTTTATCATATTTTTTGTGTGTCTTTATTACATATAATCATATGATACTCTGGATAGTATGATATAGGGCAGATTACCTCATAGACATGAGTCACTATCTTCCCCTTGTCCTCCGGTTTACTGGACTCCTCTCGGGGTTTCCACTTAGGTAATGGAAGAAAGACCTCAGCTGGTTGGGCACTCCTAGACAATGGCAAGAAGAGCAGTAAACCTGTTATGAAGGAAATATGGGGCCACCATTGCTGATCACCTTTCTATTTCACTGACTGTTTTGGTTACCCACTGATTTCAATAGTTTCTGAATCACTGACACACAAAAAAAAAGTCCTTATCTGAGGGTCAATAACCTCAAAGTATTGAAGCTGGGGGAATAGAATGACAGCCACACATTAGCATTTTCACAAGAAGCCAGCAAGGTCAACTTCCATGTTTCCTACAACATCAGCCTCATTACAAGTAATAGTGTAAAAAAATAAACCATGGCAGCCAATAAAAAGTCAGTTTTTGTCTGTCCATTTAAGCCTCTGATATATGAGATCTGATTGGCTGCCAAGAATTAATGTCCACCATTGCTGTTTGCCCTCTGTTATCAATTAAGTTTGTACATAGGGAAAACCTTACATTTTCATTTAATTCCCCATTTTTACTCATGCCCATGTCTATGTTACTGACCCACCCATCCCTATAGTAAACATGACTTTAAAAAAAGGGAGTGAACCTCTAACAGGACGGGCCTGGGTTAAGAATAGACAGATCTTTCTCTGATGAAGTGGGGCAGAGTATATAAAAAATCAAAGATCCAATGTACTCACCCATGGAGCTCTGCTGACACTTGTACGGACACATTCAAATTTATCCAGACCATTGGACTGCTGAAATTATGACTGCTATGGCTTAAACAAAAGATAAAATAACAAGTGATTTTGCCATAATCGGTTTACCAAAAAATAACATTATTAGGAGGGTGGGATTTTCCCGGTGCTAGCCAGCATTCCCTATGGGAAGAGGTGTGGCAGATCCCACCCACCCAATATCATTTTGAGGTGGACTGACAGTTAAATTTTATTTTTTTTCCCTGTTTCTAAGAGTTTGAAAGAAATTTTTTCTACGTTTTAGCAAATTGCACAAACTGAACAAAAAACACAAACCAAAGAAATACATATTTACCACTTTACACCTGGACGTTTTTAACCCTCCCTCTTTATAACAAGAGCATTTTTTGCTATTCAGCACTGTGGTGATTTTACTGGCAATTGCTCTGTCATGCAACTCTGTATGCAAATGAAATGATAAAATCATGGTTTCCTGGCTGATAGGTAAATCATATGGCTTTTATATTTTCTAAGTCAATGACCTTGAACAAGTATGAAGATCAAGAAAGTCAGAGAAACATTTTTACCTGCATACTGGTTTTGAGTCACTGATTCCAAGTATTGAAACCAAGGGATCAATATGCCAACCAGGCAACTAATATTTTCAGAATAAAAGTCACAGGTTCCACATCATTTTTGATCTGGTCAGTTAAAGTGTATGTAAAGGCAAAACTTATTTTTATTTAAGTTATGAATAGGGTAGAAAAAGATTAGACCCTTTGTCGGGTTTTAATTTCTTTCTATTTATCCATTAGACCAGGGATATGCAATAAGCGGACCTCCAGCTGTTGCAGAACTACCAGTCCCATGAGGCATAGCAAGACTGACAGCCACAAGCATGACACCCAGAGGCAGAGGCGTGATGGGACTTGTAGTTTTGCAAAAGCTGGAGGACCGCTAATTGCATATCCCTGCTTTAGACTATTGTTACCTGTTATAGTGTTGACTAAAAGAGGATTTTCCCTCCCATTGGATAGATTTTCTGCTACTTTCTGTTGCATCTCCAGGACAGGAAATCTCCCTAATGTGACAAATGAACTGATAGGTTTAAACCCTCCCTTACTTTTTAATATAAAAATTGCTTAACTAGCCACCGTCAAATGACGGCGGGCGGCTCTCGCTGTGGGACGACGTCATATATGATGGCGTCCTTGGCTCTTTATCCATGTGATCGGCTGTTGTTGCCCTATGTACAGCTACTCCAGGGTTATATTAGGTCTCGGTGCTGCCTCTCTGATCACTGCCCTCCTTGCCCGGTCTGTGAGTTTTGTTTTGCGGCCGTCTCTTGGCCACTTTGTTGTTGTGCCATGTTCTTTCCATTTTGGTTATGATAGATTTAATGGTCATCCTAGGGATCATCAAAGATTTGGATATTTTTTTATAACCTAACCCAGACTTGTACTTCTCAACAACATTGTCCCTTACTTTGGAGAGTTCCTTGGTCTTCATGGCAGTGTTTGGTTAGTGGTGCCTCTTGCTTAGGTGTTGCCGCCTCTAGGGCTTTCAAAAAGGTGTGTATATGGCATGATAGATCATGTGACACTTGGATTGCACACAGGTGGACATCATTTCACTAATTATGTGACTTCTGAAGGTAATTGGTTGCACCAGAGCTTTTTATGGGCTTCATAACAAAGGGGGTGAATACATCAGTTTTCAATTATCATTTTTTTATTAATGAAAAATAGTTTTATGTATATATTTTTCTAATTTTACTTCACCAACTTAGACTATTGTGTTCTGATCCATCACATATAATTCAGATTAAAATTAGATTATGGGGATTATTTATGAAGCAAATTTTTTAAGTAGATCCATTTGGCAAAATCTATTTTTAGTTTTAGACAGAATGATAAGGGATTGTTGTATATGTCCATGTTAGAGAAATTCACCCCATTTGTCCTAGTGAGTGAAAGAAAATCCCAAATTTTAAGTGGTTACAAGAACAATGGGAAGCCCTTCCAATGGGCACTAGTTATGGTTATAACCAGTGACTTCCTCTCACTTCTTCCTGTTGTGATGTTGGGACAGGAAGTGACATTTCTCTGGGACACAAATGGCAAAAACCTGACAGTTTTATAATTATCCCTTATCCAAAATGAAAAAAAAAAGTTTTCTCTTTCAACTCTACTTTAAATGAACAATTCTGGCCCTGCAAAGAGGCTTGGAATAAATCAGTCTCACCTTAGGATCTGCATGGGGAAGGAGAAGTTGCCTTCGCTGTCCTCCAGGTAACTGATGCTCAGCTGTAGCCCTGAATGAATCTAGAGGAAAGTGATAGAACAATATGCAGCAATGGGAGTCAGCAGACAAAATATATTTCTTGTGCTCTAAACTTTATTCCTAAATTGACTTAATGGCCCTCTTGCATGAAAGAGTCGAGTCATGTAACCTCTGCACTCGCTGACATGACTAAAGTACTGCAATTCATATGCTCCTGGATCATTAAGGTGATCAGAGACTATCTGGTCTCTGTTCGTTTCCCATGTTCGATGGTAAGAACCGTAAGCCCGAGATACATCGGCGGGAGGGGTGGGGACAACCCTTTCTGCTGCTTCTGATGGCTTCAGTCATAACCCCGATAAACCACTTGAAAGCCACAACATATATATATATATATATATATTGCAGTTGGCAAGTGGGTAACCTGCCTCCTGAAACAGTTGTAAGCAGAAAACGTACAGATTTGCCTGGTATCTGCTTACCTGAGTCTAACTAAGTACAGTCAAAATTCCTGAGGCCTGATTCAGTACGAGTCTCTCTGGTCATCAAAATGAATTGTAATTCCTCTGCTATAAGCAAGTGTTATCATTATATACTTGGACTATTTGATGCTCTCATTGGGCTGTATATAGGTAAAACCTCAACTCTGGGTTTTTCTACCATAATTAAGGGGTATCCTCATTTTGCAGAGCCCCGTCGAACTGGAGCTAGTTTGCCCAGTGATATTTTGATTGTTCCATTGAAAATCTCTATCCAGTGCCTCAAGTTTACTTGTGTCAGGAAAAACCTGATGGGGTTCTAATCCCTCCCTGTTCTATCCAAAACAAAACATTTTTAGGCTGGACTTTAACTTTAGGATTGGTGTTTAATCACAGCAATGTTCTTCTCTCCAGTGCCAATTTGATATGTATTAGCCAATGATGGCCTGTAAGGAAATTTATCCATCAGCGTCTCAGAGATATAAAAAGTTGGTGGAAGATTCAATCTAGCTGAGCCAAAGCACAATTGGGGGAGTTGATCTAAAGACTCACCCGTGTTCCATTTTTCATGGGATTCCCAAGCTCACACACCACATGCTCACTGCCGCCTTCTTTTCTTGGGCTGCACAGAATCTTCTCCTGATAGGGAAGACCATGTTAACAAATACAGTAAGTGATCTTCATCACAACACACCAAGCTCTGTACAATCTTTAGTATGACAGTATTTTAAATTCTTCCTTCAAAGTACAGTAACAAGATGAGAACTGTGATGGGAAGGGAAGAACACAGCACAGGGCAATAGGTTAGAGTGGCCGAAGACCTGCTGTGCATGCAGTTTCTTTACTTCTACATACCTTAGTTTCTCCCAAGATGTGCATGTAATGAGCCCCAGATGGGAGCCAGGCATGCAGCTCCGCTTCATAGGCCCGTTCTCCAAAATTCATAGCACTAAAGTTAACTTGTACATAATTATCAATACCAATGATGAGCGGTTCTTCACTCCTTGTACGAAGAAAACAGACTGTTAGCTAGTTCAAGATAAATATGCCTTCTCAAGGAATTAATGGCCCACAGTCTGGGGTGATGGAGGAAGACTTACCAGCTGGCACTCAGTTGTAGGTCAGGAATACAGATATTATCCTCTCCACAACCCAACGAAATATGAATCTAAACTCATAGAAGGAGACGTTGTCATACAAAATACTGGGGATGTTATGGCATAGTGCTACTATATTCATGCACACAATCGCTATTGTCTTTGGAAGAAAAGAGACATGGTGCTGGAAAGCACTGTCCAGTTCTGCCTTTTTCGATTACAGAACACCATCCACTCTACTTGCCCCCATAATATAAGGGGAGTTCTGTAGTTCAACAGGGGAGACCTGGGCAGTGCTGACAACACTGCTTAGGATTTTGGAGCAGGAGAAACACTGTGTTGTCAGCTAACTAGGAAAAAGGAACACATTGGTTTATTAGATAAAACTGGCATTTTTTAGTACACGTGGAATAATGTGAAGATGCACTGAAAAAAAAAATTTGGCCCAAAAATACCGTTTTTTTTTTTTTCTGGCTGCATCCATACTAGGGAGATTGCCTCCAATTTCCTCAGGGCGGGAAATTATGGCAATCTCCCCAATAGGGACACACACAAAAATAAATGTATAATAGAGTGGAAAGGGTTAGACCCTTATTATTATTCTCTGTGCCTTAGGGCTAGTTTACACTTTCTTCAAAACAAGGCTTCGAGCACACTTTGTTATAGCTATCTGAACGCTAGTCAAAGCTCCTGTCACTAAATAAAATGGTTAGCTTACAGTCCTGTTTACACCTCACTTTTGCACTTGTGCCCAGTCATGTTGGAACAGGAAGGGGCCATCCCCAAACTGTTCCCACAAAGTTGGGAGCATGAAATTGTCCGAAAATGTCTTTGTATGCTCGAACTAAGGGGCTAAGCCCAACCCCTGAAAAACAACCCCACACCATTATCCCCCTGATTTGGACCAGTGCCCAAACCGAGTTTGGGGTGGAGGAACTTGACTGGCCAACACAGAGACTTTACCTTAACCCGATAGAACACCATTGAGATGAATTAGAGTGGAGACTGCGAGGCAGGCCTTCCCATCCACATCAGTGCCTGACCTCAGAAATGCTCTTCTGGAAGAATTCCCATAGACACACTCCTAAACATTGGTGACAGCCTTCCCAGAAGAGCTGAAACTGTTATAGCTGCAATGGGTGGGCCAATGCAATATTGAACCCTACGGACTAAGACTGGGATGCCACCAAGATAAACCCATTTGGTTTGGATGGGAGGGCAGATCCACCCATTCAGAGAGGTCAGAGCAAAGAGAAGAGAAAAAAGCTCTCTTTTCTTTTTTCATGCACATCATTGCACTATTTTGATGCGGTTCACAGCAAGTTTTGTAGTCTGTGTCTTGCTATATATATATATATATAATATATATATATATATATATATATATATATATATATATTGTTCATTCGCTCATGTTCACAGTTGAATTGACATTCCCATTTTACGTTTGTTTATTTACTTTTATATTCACTATTTTGAGCGCTACACTAATTTTTTTACATGTTTCTTCGCACTATTTTGTCTAGTGGAGTGTTGGCAGCTTCTCGATCCCTATGTGCAGTTTTCCTTTATTATTTTTACTTTTGTTACCAGGCTGCAGGGTCTAGCCATTGCCTTAGGCACCTTTTTTTAATTTTCTCTTATGTACAGTATTTCCCTCACATGTATGTCACTTTGCAATTATGTGTGTGTTTTTTTTTTTTTTGTTTCACTTGGATTGTATAGAGTGTGGCTCTTCAGGTCTACCATGAAGTCTAGGAGGAGGATGTGTGGCCCTTAGCTTCCTTCCTCTCCTGCCTTGGGTGGTCTCTCTTCGAGGTGAGCTCCTTACCTAGTACTGTGTTGGCTTCAGCTGACCTTGAGGATCAGGGTCCCTCAGGCCTTTTGGCTAGATTTACCTAAGTGTGCCTTGCCCCCTGTTCTTTCCACTTCGGGAGGGGACCATATGACATACGCTAGATGCACTTTTGTTTGTGTGTTCACATACTTTTTTTGGTTCACTTTTGCTGTTTTGTTTTTGTGCATAAAACAAAACTTTATACATAGGTTTTGCTTATTGGTTAAAGCCTGATGTTTTATTTTCAGTTTAAAGGTGTACCAATAAAGAATGCCTTTTTTGTCCTAGAGATGTTCATATCTAACCAAGCCTGGCTTCTCTTCTGATCAGATCTCACCTGTTGTTGCAGGAAGGTGTTCCCTTGTATCAGAGGTGGTAAAACACTCAATGATTGTTCAGTCTCCAAGCTAAAGTTCACTGTTACAGCTATGGGGCTCAGCTTGTCTTTAAACTCAGTGTCATCCTATGGGAAATAATAAAATAGGTTCAGTCTGACAGAGATGAAGCAGAATCTGCAATAATGGTGGGGCACACACCTTTAGAAACGCTTTGGTGTCAGTGCAGGTCGGTTGTGAGTTGCTTTGGACATCCACAGTGATTGTACTGTTTGGTTGGAGTGAGGGAAAGAAGGATCTGCGCAGAAATCTGCTTTTCTGACTGTCCAGCTGGATTTCTATGGAAAAAGCTAAAAATAAAAAAAATAAGAGCAACGGAAAGTGGCTTAAGCTTATCCAAAACAAACATTTTATTGATGGGATGAGTCACCCATTGATTTCATATGCCTCATACACACCACCGATTTTCCCGTCGGGAAAACTGCCATGACAGCTTTTGGTTTGGAAAGCTGTCCGTGTGTATGATCCATCGCAGTTTTCCCAACAGGAAAAGCGCCGGAAAAAAATAGAACATGTTCTCTTTTTTCCCGCCGGGATTCCCGTTGGTTTTTAATGGGAAACACTGCGGTGGACATGCACACGGCCGGGTTTCCTGACCAAACCTCTCATGGCAGTTTTCCTGTCTGGAAAGCCGGCCGTGTGTAGGGGGAAAGCAAACAAGCAGGTTCTCAGTTTTCCCCTCTGTTTTCCTGTGGAGTTTTTACCGCCGGGAAAACCGATCGTGTGTACAAGGCAATAGGTTTCCTGTCCCTTCAACGATAAGCCTCGTACACACCATCGGACAAATACGTGGATTTTTGTCTCAAGGGTGTTGGCTGTGAACTTGTTCTGCATACAAACGGCAGAACTTTTTCATTCAGCATTGACGAAACTACGCGTTTTTTCTGCTCTTTAGCGCCACCCTTTGGGCAACTTCTGCTAATGTCTGATTGTCAGCATTGGTTCGGAGCATGCATGTTTGTACTTTGGATTTTAGTCCTACAGACTTGTGTACACACGATCGGATAATCCGACAGAACACATTTGTTGTTGGAGAATTTGAGAGCATTCACAGCCAACATTTGTTGTCGGAAATTCCATCAATTGTCCGATGGAGCGTACAGACGGTCGGATTATCTGACAAAACACATCTGTCGGACAATTGTTGTCGGAATATCCGATTGTGTGTATGGGCCTTTTATGTAAAATAAATAGTGATAGATCAGTCCAGAATGTGGGAGGAGATGGAAACTTAAGCCCAGGTATTTTGCCAATTCCAGGTGTAAAAAATAAATCCAGTGGATGATTCTACCCAACAGGCATATAATTGAGTTGTTCTTACGCAGTGTCTCTGGAAGACTTTTCCCCAAGGCCTGGATGCAAATGCTCACGGTGAAACTAGAGAGAACAGAAAAGGCAAAAATTTGTTAAAAGATCAGTCCACCCAAAGCTGGAGAATTAAATCCACTGACAGAGTGTTATTATCTTTCAGGAAGTCCAGTGGCTTTTTATGGTGACCTTGAACTACAATTATATAGAGTTGCAATTTTTTTTAGTTTCAGTTCGGTTTAATTAGTTAACTAGATACATTTTGTTTCATCATAATCGTTACGTTGTTTTCGGAATTTGTTTTGTATATTCGGATTGGTTTCTTTCTTATATTTATTGTTCCGAATCAATTTGTATTTACAGAAGTTCTGTTTATTCTTTTGCTATTTCGCAAGATTGGTTATATGATCCTTGCTAGTTCAACTCACAAAGAGAAATGGAAGGAGCTGATTGGACGATATTGACTGGTGTCATGTTAATCCGACAATAACGAATGGAACAAAATTAATCTTGAATATATTCGTTATGTTATGATTCAGATTCTGATGGTTCCACCTCCATCCAACCCAACACAATAAGTAGGAATCCTCCTATTTCACTTTTATACATTACTGTATTTATTGCACTATGTTTCTATTTCATATGTAGTGCATTTTTTTTTTATAATAATGAAAAATGTTAATGCAAACATAATCGACTTATCAAAGACTACTGTGCCGCTCTCATCCGAAAAAAACAAATGAATCCAAATTCGTTATGGTACTAAACTGAATTAATTTCCTTATTCCCAATTGACTGTTGGGAAATACAAATTAAAGAGGAGGTCCGGGAATTTTTTTTTTTTTTTAAAAGCCAGCAGCTACACATACTGCAGCTGCTGGCTTTTAATAAATGGAGTCCAGCAATGTCGGCAGTAAGGTTTCCGGGTGAAGCCGAAAGGCTACACTGCCACTGCCATTGCGGGTAAGAGAACCCGGCAGTGTAGCCTTTTGGCTTCACGCTGGGAACCCTACTGCGCATGCGCGAGGCCCGCTCCTATTAGCCCGGCGGCCAGGGGAGGAGGAGGAGGGAACCCCCGCGGTGACGCCGCGGCCGGACTCCCAGAAGTGGGAAAGGATACCTGTCTTTGAGGGGTATCCTGTCCCCACTTGCCCAAAAGGTGGCAACTGTGGCACCGGAGGGGGGAAAAATTCGATGAGCGTAAGTTCCACTTTAGGGTGGATCTCCACTTTAAACAAATGGTCTTTGAAGTTCAACCCCATTACAAATAAAATCTTAGAATAATAACGCTACACTGACTATAATAATAAAAAAAAAAAATAATAGATCCAAATCAATTCGGATCTTTTGTTATGTTACGTTACGTTATTTTGGATGCTTCAAACAATAGCAAAAAGCCCAAACTATCACTTTTTGTCATCTGAATTAAACAAATAAATATGAACAAATTTGATCTTTTCATTATAATTTATTTTGTATTTATTTGCTACTATTGTAATTCATGACCTACGGATACAACCAAATCACGCAAACTTCATCCGCATTTCGATTTATAACAAAAAAAATTAAAAACTCCTCGCCACACTCCCTCTCCCTAGCCCTCAACATTTTCTAAGTTTACCCACTCGTAGGGTCCTACTTAGCTCTTTATGACGATGGCCTCCTTTGGAGTTTAAAGCTCTCTTCTTGGTGCTGTCCATGCCTCTGTAGCTCATCATGGACTTGAATGTGCATACCGTTGGAGTAAGGCCCCATTCAAGTCTATGGAGAGCTACTTTGAGGGCACAGACAGCACCAGACAAGATGTCTGCAATGAGGCTATAAGCAAAGCAGGGGGCTGCCACCATAGGAAAAAGGTTAGTAGATACCTGGGTGAGGAGGTTAGGTTTTTATTTTCATGTCCTTTAATGTAACTTTTTTATGTCTTTATTTAGTAGCCACATACTCACCATGTAACATAACCCAAAGGAGGCAGTTCACAGAGCGTCAGATCTGGGTTCAGGGAGTCTGGCAAAAATCTCATAGAGGTTTGGAGAAGGAGTACTGGCTGGGCCCTGAAACAAGGATACAATAGAGGATAATGCTTCTATTTTAGGCATAAGTATACTATGAATACATAGTCATGCATTACTGTTCTATTTATGTCCTCATACCTGTACACATAGACTGCGTCAGCTTCAAATGCTCCAACAATTAGATCTATAAATAACAAAATTAGCTCATGAAAAAAGGGAAAAGCATAATACAATGATATGTACAAGGTACCCATTATATCCTACTTGCTTTAGGCAAGGATTTTTTTTTACTTGTTTGCTGTACCATTGTTCTTGACCTTGTTATGCTTAGCTTGTAAGAAAAAAAAATGGCTTCATATCCAGGAAATCAGATTGCCTCTTATTGTTCGAAGTGATAACACCAAAAACACCAACACGAGATGATGCATCCACTAACGTCCGCAAAGATCCGCGTCCGTCTGCATCCGGTTTTTCGGACGGAAGAAAACCCTATTTTTCTTCCGTCTGAAGGATCGGATGAATACGGACACACGGTCCGTATTCACCCGATTCCCCATAGGGGAGAGCGGAGGAGAGACAGGGCGGTCCCTGCACAGTGTGCGGGGACCGCCCTGTCCGCCGACAGCTGAGCGGGGATTCCCCGCTGAGCCGACGGACACACACGGAGCGGACCGAAAAATGGTCCGCTCCGTGTGAAAGGACCCTTAGTCTTTTTTAGTAAATTAAGGGAGTACAAGAAATGAGGATGGGACAACTTCTCCTTCAGTTTTTTGCAATGATTTCCCAGCAATCAACAGTTCCTACTCATGTGACCACGAAACTCCAATCAATGCTCTATTTGTATGCATCTCGATGCATTTCACTCTTTCCTGGGAATATTCCTCCCTCCGTCATGTAGCTCCTCTGTTAATTTATTTCCTCCAGGTCCGGCTTCCATTTGAGCTAAAGAAAGTGCATCACACTTAACATTTCATGGTGCCACAATGATTGGGGCCACGATGAAATCTTGGAGCCAACTGTGAGAACATGGTTCATTGTAACACACTTTTTTCACATATATATATGCTAAAAAAAGAGGATTGTAAAAGGTCCATTTTAAAAGAAGAAGCAGAACAAGGTGGCTGCAGCTCTCCAAAAATAAAATCCCGCCCCCGGCCCAAGTCAGTAGCCCCCTGGGCTAAAGTCTATAGGCCGGATTCACATAGAGAGGCGCATCTTTGTGCGGGCATAGCGGATCTACTTTACCCTATGCTGGCGCAACGTTGAGAGGCAAGCATGCTATTCATAAAGAATATGCGCTCAACGTTGCGCCGGCGCAGTGTATAGTTGTCGGCGTAAGCCAACGTAATTCAAAGTAGGTGGAAGTGGGCGTGATATATTATATTGAAGCGTGACCCCATGCAAATGATGGGCTGAGCTTCAAAAAATGAACAGCGCATGCGTCGTCTCTTGGACGCATCCCAGTGCACATGCTCACAGTTACGTAAAAATAGCTGCCCAAGATACGTCAATACACTGCCTACGACGTGAACATAACCTACTCTCAGCCCTATTCACGTAGTATTACGTAAACGACGTAACATACGACGGCTGTTCCGACGTCCATACCTTTGAATGGGTTGCGCCACCTATATGGTGGAATAACTTTACGCCGGACGTAATCCTTTTCTGCCTGGCGCATCTACATTCGTGAATCGGCGTATCTTACTCATTTGCATATTTAACATGGGAACGCCGAATGCGCCCAGCGTAACTATGCGCCCAAGATACGCCGATGTAGGCAAGTTACATCGGGCGGCTAAAGCCTTGTTTTATGGGGTATCTAGCTTCGCGAATCAGCGTAAAAATACGATGGCGCACATCTGTACTTACGACTCTAGATACGCCGGCGTAAAACTTACGTGAATCCGCCCCATTTTTTTTTTTTTTTTTTTTGCAGAAATTATCTTTAAACCAGCAGGTGTGTAGTGTGTAGCTGCCATTATTTGCATCATATGACATTTTTTCTTAGTGATGCACTCAACTAATCTGCAGCGGGTATACAAGGAGGTATAGTGCATATCGGAATTGACATTATTCAATTAAATCCAGCCCACCATACACCCTGCTTCTTCTAATCTCATTTGTAGACTAGGAAAAGTGCCACTAAGTAGAAATGGAACATGCACAACAGCAGATGAACCTACACTCTGTAAACTTTAGGCCGCGTATACACGGCCAGTTTCCTCTGCAGAATTCAGCAAGAAACTCGATGGGAGATGTATTCTGCCGAGGAAACCGGTCATGTGTACACTTTTCGCCAAAAAGAGAGCATGTTCTCTCTTTCCTCGATGGCCAATGGAAAAATTTGGCTCGACAAGTTTTTTGACTGCCGAACAAGGAACTCGGGGGGAAAACGATGTGTTTCGCCCGACGAGTTTCTCGGTCGTGTGTACGCGGCCTGAGCCATTGGCTCTAAATGACTATATTTTCAATTACATAAAGCTATTTAAGGAGTACGAACCTGAACCCTTTTGAGTAAAAGAAGACAGGATTGGGTTGTATTTCTGCTTATTACCTGGATATCCATTCTGATCAATGTCTTCCCCTCCTCTCAGAGAAAAGCCCAACCTGAATGAGGTCTCTGGTTGGCCCTCCAGAATCTGTGATGGCTGTGTAGACAAACCGGTCCTCTCACCCTTGTATATGTATACACAGCCTGCTCCAGACTGTCCTCCAAAAGGAGAGCCTACAGCCACATCTAGAGAAAGACAAACCGTTAGTGAGTGAATTTGAGTACATCATGTTTCATAAAACGAGAAATCAAAGATGAAATTTCATGTAGCCCACCAGCAGAATAATTGTACAGATTAACGTAGAACCTGTAACTTCAGCTTTGACACTGGAATGCTTCAGGCTTTTCATGAGGAAAAGAGAAAGGATTCTGATAAGATACTTTTTATGGCTGTCAGGAGAGGAGTCTAGAGAACAACATAATTAAAGAGGTGCTGGGAACTTTTAGACTGACGCATGTAATCAGATGAAGGAAAAATTCAAATAAGCTCAATAGCTCTGGCAAGGCGATTTCCACACAGCAAGTCTTCCCAGACCAAAACTAGATAAGAGTCCAAAATAATTGTAATTGTTGGTAAAAAAAAATCATATAAAACAAATTGTCAATGCGTTTCAGGGTCAATACCACTTCCCTTTTCATCAGGGCTCAACGCAGGATAAAACCTGTGTGGACGGGGCCTCCATTGCTGCTCAGCAAATGCTGTCAGGTTGTTACTCCATGTACTCCAGAGTTCAATGCTGGTTCCAACTTGGGCCCTGATAAAGGTGAATGGTGTGGCCCCCGAAAACTTTTTTTTAACCAACAATTGAATTTATCTTAAACTCTTTTATCTGGTTTTGGTCTGGCACTCCTCATAATTTCGAAGTTGAGGAGTCTACATTGGGTTAGCCAGGTTGATAAAAACATATAAGGAGCTACAATTGCGTTAGATCATTTATCATAAGAAAAGTAGAATAAGGATATGGGGACCTCTTTGAGTACATCAGATCATGAAGGTACTACACAAACTTGTTCCTATGGTTCAACTACTAAACTTTGTATAGAGCAAAAGATGATTTGGTAGTCACATAGAAATGCCTCCTCTCATACCATTGTATCCGTCTTGATCCAGGTCTCCCAGAGAAGCAATGGATGCACCAAACTGCCCATAAACATATGTCCCGCTAAGGATCTGAGGGTCTTTGTCAAGAATTGTGAGGCCGTTCTGTTTATAAACGTAGACTTGTCCAACTTCCAGGAGATTTCCGCCTGCCTTGCGCTCAATGAAAAGAGGAGCTCCCACCAGCAAATCATCAAGGCTGAATAAAATATACATAAAGGCTGTAATACAAATGTGACTAGCCAATTATAAACTATGCATCTCTTGATACATTAAGCTCTAATTAGTCTCTAGTTCGCATTCACTTACAAATAGCAAAGGCACGCCAAACATGAAACCTGATCCCAGGACCCCGCATTCATTATATCTGTTCTCCCACAGTACACAGAACAAGCTTATTACACCTTTGAATTGCCCTCAGAACCCCCTATTCATTTGTTGGGGGTGCATTTGGTACATGTGAGCAGCCTCGCCAAGAGTCAGCCTAATCAATGAAATAGTCATTCTCAAATCTGGATATTAACAATAAGAGATCCAGCACCTCCTATGCATGTACTCAAAAATAAAAAACCTGCCAGGGGATCTAGCCCTCCCCTTCTCTGCTTAAAACAAAGCAATTTCA
Source organism: Rana kukunoris (assembly GCA_029574335.1). Taxonomy (NCBI): domain Eukaryota; kingdom Metazoa; phylum Chordata; class Amphibia; order Anura; family Ranidae; genus Rana; species Rana kukunoris. The sequence goes on from CM056060.1 coordinate 26,131,239, forward strand.
TTTCTGTGTGCATTGCTGTTGCTTATTTTCTCTTTCCTCCTGTATGGTAAAACTTTGTCAGCAGGACTGTAAATGAGGGTAAATCCCTCATGATGAAGCCCTGGATAGGAGTAAAAACCTGAAGGGGGGGGGGTGTAATCTTTCCCCATCCAATAAATACAAACAACAGTTTTGGCTGCACATGCACTTTAACTCTACTTGCAGCCTAACAGGTGTATGAATTGTTAAGTGGAAATAAACATGAAATGTAACCACTTATAAAATTGATACATGCCGAGAACACCTATAAAAAGATGCCCATTCCTAATCTGCCAGTGTGTCCATGTAAAGCAGGCCATACACGCTCGAATTTCGAACAAATTTTATTTTCAAAATCCGAAAGTTCGTTTTTTTGTGATCCGAAGATGCCACCATTGATTTTCGAAATTCGGCCGACCAAGCCTTCATTTTACTACAGAAAAGAGTTTGAGGCCGGGAATATTCTTTTCTCTCCGGGAATTTTCTTTTCTTGCACATTTTTTTTTTATATTACATTTCTCGCATGATTCTCCCATTATTGATTAGAAAATCGTTAGTTTTTCCAAAAATTTCCAACATGTCCGATTCCACAAATTTGATTGCCGCACGAAAATCGGCTGCTGCTGCAGCCCACTAATGGTGAAAAATGTGTACATAAATTCTTTGATACGATTTTCGAAAGAAAATTCTTTCGAAATTTGAACCGTGTATGGCTGGCTTAATACGCACTGTGAAAGATTTCCTTTACAAATAGTGCCAACCATATACAGCAACAATACAAAGATAATTATACTATGACTGCAGTACCTCAAAACAAGCACCAGAGGACTCTCCATTCAACCTAAAGTATTAGTACAACCATAGTCTTGATTTGAACACTCACTTATCACCATTGATGTCTGCAACAGCCACCGAGTGACCAAAATATGCAGCAATCTGAAAAAAGAGGAAAACACACATTAGATGTTATTCACAAAAATCATAATACATAGATGATGTTCATTACAATGTGCCACTGATGCCCCGTACCCACGCTCGGGATTTCCAACTGGAAAAAGTCAGTCGGCAATCCCGACGGGAAAAAAGAGAACTGGTTCTCTTTTTTTTTTGCCGGCGGGCTGGGCAGTTTTCCCGTCGGAAAAACTGCGAGGGAGCATACACACAGCCGGTATTCCCGGCCATAAACTCTCCTCGCAGTTTTCCCGTCAGAAAACCCGGACGTGTGTATGAAGCATTAGTCTTTTTTTTTTTTTTTTTTTTTTTTTTTTTACAATCTAATTTTTTTTATCCCAGTTCCCTTTGTATTGCTGCTCTGCTTACTTATTGTTTTTTTTGCAGAATAATATTACTATTTCTGACAGTGTTTTATTTCTATCTATGACCCCTATAGGAGAGACTTTTCCCCACTTCCTATCCACGTAAAATCTGTGCAAGAAGAGCAGGGTGCAATTGTCCTAAATCTGAACTCCAGGTACGAAGATTCTCATTTACATTTTTTTAACCATATGATATCAGTACATTCTTCAGTAGCCACAAATTGATATAAATTTGCGTTGTGTGCGCTGAAATGCCTTTAAAAACCCAACTATTACCTTTCAAAAGTAGTGGTGACATCATCATTGTACTGTACATAACCTACAAAGAGAAGAGTTGTGACAGGGGCTCAGCAGGCCTACTTACTTACAGGAGGGGGCAAAGACGAGACCACTCATCCTGCACCAGGAGAGAGAGCAGCACTGAGCGTTCTTTAACCACTTCAATACAGGTTTTAGTGATGTCACACTTTGAATGACAATTTAACGGTCATGCAACACTGTATCCATATGACATTTTTATCATTTTTTTTAAACAGAGATTTCTTTTGGTGGTATTTAATCACCACTGGGTTTTTTTTGTTTGTTTTTTTTTTTTTTCATTTTTTGCTAAACAAATATTACTAACATTTTGTTAACATTTTGTTCACGCCATATACTTATGTCTATTGTGTGTTATTTGTTGTTTAATTCTTTTGATACTTGCTCTGTTTGCGATTAATTGATACCAATAAAATATATTTGTATTATGTTATCGTCCACCTTGCCTCTAAAGTCTGATCTAGGGCCATCTTGACCCCCTTCCTTTTCTAATATTTATCTCTCTAATACGGATGTGGCTCTAGGAGTGTTCTTCTAATTTTTACAGTAAAAACAAAAAAAAAAAGCACTTGTGGGTTTAATTAATAATTTTTAATATTTTTTGTATAATTCTCCTTTTAAGGGGGTGTGGAAAGGTAATGCTAATAGGTTTCCCTCATTCCCATCTCTAAAAATTGGGAAGTATGTAAATGTCCCCTGTCACACTTACTGCCTCTCCTCTGCTCACGTTGGGACAGCGCATGAATAAAGGAATACCGATATCTAACAAAGTTTACATGTGATCAGCTGTGATTGGACACAGCTGTTCACATAGTAAAGTGCTGCTGTGATTGGCCCTTTACCACAATCACAAGGCACGCCAGATGTGCGCTCCAGGGAGCGCAGTTCTAGAAGGACGTCTATGGTCGCCCTCCCAGAACGAGAGAGCCGCGCTGTAGCCATCTTTCGGCTATAGCGTGGGCATGAAGTGGTTAATACACAAAGACAAAGTTTCACACTTGGTCATTGCACCGATCTGGTAAAATTACACAAAGCACATGAGATTCTAGTACGAATACACATGGCTCTTATATTTCAACATTTGCTAATCCAGCAGTTGAGCATTGCCAGAATTTCTAACCCTTCTCACCCTACTTTTCCCTCTTGTCCCTATTGGAGAGGTTTCCTGTCACTTCCTATCCTAACAATGATAAACCCACCTGATTTCCTAGGATTCTGAAAAGTGTAATTGGACCACTGTATATTTCAACCTGGAAGAGATAAGAACTGAATTCAAGTTAAAGGAATTGTGTCAAGGAGAAGAGGCAGTTTTTTGAGTCAGTACAAAACAGAAAAAAGTTTGAGCTTTAATTCAAACATGACCTATTGCATTTAGCATTCAAGTCTTATACATTGCAATAATTTACTGTACTAACCAATCCTTTGTTTTCAAAGTTTGGAGCACTGACGATGATTTCTGTAAAATAAAAACCACGTTGTTATATTTTAGCCTCCACTAGAATAGGTCCTGAAACACCGTCACCTAGGGTGTCAAGAAGCTACTTAGACACCACAGATTGGCCACACTGCCTATTGTACTCTGTAATCTAGCAGCCCGGGTCAAACACCCCTTCTTTTCTGGTCACACACAACCCTCACTTCCTCTGCACTACCAGTTTGGCCATTAACAGGAGGTTACTGTCCCGTTAGTTGGTTCCCCCCCAGCGGGTATGTATTGTATGAAAAGATCACCCATATGATATTCAAGATGAAGAAAGAGCTGAATAGATCATCTTACTGGAGAAGAAGTCATGTAGTAAAGACACCTGGAGGTGTTCCTCCTCAGGGGTAGAAATATTTGTTACTGTACAGCACCATATCATCCCCAAATAATGGGATACGTGGGTTAATAGCCATACTTTTGAAACTTTGCCATAACTTTTGAATGTACTTCTATGTTTATGGACCATACCTGAGGTGTTCATTGTACTGGTTAACTGTAAATTAACTTTTTGCGTTCCATAATGAAACATAAAAAGCCAGATACGTTTCAGGAATGTGTTCATGGACACAAATGGCATGTGAAGTGAGACTCTGTGGGACACAAAGCACAGTGAATACATGGGGGGAATGAACCTTAGCTGCCTGTTTGGGATAGGTGTTGGTGGTGGTTTAGTGGCAGAAGTTTGATCAGAGGTGGTGACCGGGAAGGTTCCCCATGGGTGCACGCGCCCATCATCTAAGCCTCTAATGGGCCTCAGATGTTGGACATTCATTCTCTATGTACTAAACCTGGAACCACTGAGCGGTCAATGCCTTGGGAATAAAGTGTATTTCCGAATCTTCATCAGACCTAGGACCAATGTAACCTGAAGTGTGTAAGATACCAACAGGGTCTAGAAACTGGTTGAGGCTTTCTGCCTCACTCCAACGCAACAGACATCTGACGGTCTTTTCCGCCAATAGTTATCGCTGTTTGTATGTGGGGTTTGGCTCATATATTTTTTATTCTGTATAAGTTTTATGTATAAAAAATATTTTTTATATGAATTTTTGCGCATTGTTTTATCAGTACCTTAAAGTCCAATCAACATTCGCTTCCCCTTCTAGGTGACCTTTGGTTCAGGCAGTACTAGCAGTCGCAACCCTATGTTTACCTGGCTCAATGCTTCTACAGGGTGTTGATGGAGCCTTGGCAAAACTGTACTGAGGTCCCCTGTCTGGAAACTGGCTTGAAACCCCTGATGCTAGGTAACCTTTTAACACTAATTTTCTGTATACCAATATAAAGAATTTGAGTGGAGAGGCAAGAAGTGTGGGAAAAACAGCTTTTAAGGCTTGTGGAACAAAAAAGAGCCTTGTGTTTGTAGCACCCTCATAGGTACAGTAGGTGCTAGTATTGTTTTTGGCTTTTCTGCTTAACAGATAAGCAGACAGGCACATTTAGGTGCGGTCTGCTTAATATAGAGCAGTGATTGATTAATGAGTTCTGCTCAGTGTGCTCTTGTGCTGCTCATGCTGTCTGGATGTTTCACACTGATCCATTAGCAAGAAGGCATATTCAACAGTTGGAGGACCCCTTTAGGTGAGAGCATGGATTTAGATACAGCCCTAGCCAATTAGAGTGGGATATGCCCCAAGGACTGTTGGGTGCCTGTATTTAAGTCTAAAGAGCACATGGGCTTGGGGGTTCCAGTCCAGCCCACCTCGAAGGAGAGAGGTTGAGGTGCAGGGGAGGCAGCTGCCTCTCCCCAGCATAGGCTGCCATGTGGTCTGAAAGCTACAGCCCAGGGTTCCTATGCAAGCTGATAAGGGAGGACACCATCGGGCCAAAAATCCGATCGGACCAGAACGCGGTGACGTAGAACACAACGACGTGCTGAAAAAACAAAGCAAGTTTTAAAACTTTGGTCCGATAGGCCGTACACACCATCGAATTGGTCCGATGAAACTGGTCTTAAGACCAGTTTCATCGGACCGGTGTGATCGTGTGTAAGCGGCCCAAGTCAGCACTCTGGGTTTGTGAGCTAAAGGGCACACTAGCTAGTGTCTTGAAGAATCAAAGTTTATAGTACAAAAAGCAAATCGCTACTGTAAATATTACTTTCACTGTCCCACAGTAAAAAAAATGAACCCCTTACAGTAGCATTTTGTACTTATTTTAGTTTTTTAACCCCATTATGTTACTAAACATCTCAGGCCGGGTTCACATCTCTGTGTTTTGTGCTTTTTGCAGAAACACACTACATGTCATTTACATGTTTTCCTATGGGACACGTTCACATCCATGATTTTTTTTCAGCTGCTGCATACTTGGAAAGGGCAAGGACTTTTTAACGCAAAGCGTTGCTATATTTTGGTTCAATATACTTCAATGGAGAAGCTGCAGAAAAGTATGTAATGTGTTTTTGCTGCAATTTGTGTTTTGTAATCTGCCCAACAACTAATTGGCCCAAAAATATGTAAAAATGCAATTTTTTTTTTTTTTTTTTAAGGCTATTATCCGATTAATCCAAACAATAGTCGGCCAACTAATCGTTAGTTGCATCCCTAGTTGGGTTATGTTTGTTGTGAAAAGAATAATGAATTCCCTTTTAATGCAAGCATTGCAGGCTGATTAATAAGTGTCCCAGGACCATGGTCCAATGTAAAGGCTAATTTCAGCATGCAAAATCACGTTTCCATACTGCACCTGGAATTCCATCCTCTGTAAATTCTCCATAAGCTACTGCAAAACCTGAACGAGGAAGAAAGTCGAGATCAGTCTTGAGTCTAGTACATTATCCTTAATTTCTGATCATAGAAGACGTTATCGCTATGTACCTTTTTTTTCCTTTCAATACATTTTTATTGAGTTTATGGATAAGGTTACAGCAAGTACATAAGCGTCAGAAATTACAATAGCCCCAAGGGGCGACGCACACAATTTTACAAACAAAGCAAAGAATATAATGAAAACAATAATAGCCTATAATGAAGAGGTAATTCAAATATTATGACTGCCTGGAAAACAGTCTGATTGGGATATATTAGAGCTCTCACAAATGTGGAGCCTCATTACCTTGTAGAAAAAGCCCGGACCCAAGGGCAATCCGGAACCCACACCCTCAGCACCCCTCTTGGGAACATGCTGCGCCAAGAGCAAGGTCCCCGACTCCCCCAGCCCCCGTCCTGATCCCATACTACCCTTACTGATGTGGGTAAGAAAGATATATTATTGTAAGGGTCACACAAGGAATACCCCCCCCCCCCCCCCCCCCAAAAAAACTATTTGAAAATAGAAACCATGCAACAGACGCTTATGTACCTTTATACGAGTCATTCACAAATATTTCTCTTGATATACGCAAGCTGGGATACTTCTGTATTATGGAGTGTGACACTTGTGGGATGTTTGAGAGAGGTATTGTTGCATATAGTCCTAAAGGATGGGATAAAACAAGAAAGAACAAAAAAAAAAAAGAACCAGAGACAAGTGCTGGTCATGGGACCTAAACCTGAACATCAGGCAAACTGGTAAAAAACATAATGGAAACACATATATGTGTGCTGTTTACCCACCAAAGGATTCACCATTCTGTAGCAAGTCTTGTGATTCACACACATGCCATAGACATAGGCACTTGCCAGGCAGGTGACATTTATTTCCTGCTTTAGCTATACAGATGCCTTTATTAATTGTATCTAATTAACTGGTAGGTGATCCAGGAAGCGTCCTGACTCTCCTTTAGTGCAAGGGAGGGGGTGAGCACGACACTCCACACCAGGGGGAAAGCCTTGCATTACTGTGTGTAGTTACAGACAGAAGAACAGGAAGTGAGGATTTCTCAGAAGAAATAAGGACATTTAAAAGCAAAATGGAAGGATGAGGTAAGTGAAGGAGGACTGCACTAAGGTAAAAAAAGCTATTTAGGAAAGAAATATTGTACCTCTACAACCCCTTTAAATGTAATTTTTTCTGTGTTGTATTGAACTGCATCAGGTTACTATAGTTCTGTAGTATTCGGACATGTAGTGGCGGTCTTGGCCATTAGAAATGGTGTACTTATGTGAATTGGTGTCTCCCTCTGCCCTTCCCTCCTGTTTAGTGCTAGTTAGTTCAGTCCTGGAGATTATAGAAACTTTCCCTGTTTCTTCCATGTTCCCTCAGAAAGTGTTCTTACTTCACAGACATAGGGCTTAGGAAATGTGTTGCCATCTTACACTTCAAATGACAGGAAAGACATTGCAATTAGCTGAGGTAAAATTGTGTTTGATTCAACTTCTGTGTCTTATCGAAGAGTTAAGCTGCCTGTGGATGATGCCAAGTCAGCAGGTGACAGACTGGTTCTGAGTAGGTATGTTGATGCACCATTTAAAAACAGAACAATGCTGCTAAGTACTTATATAATGGCATAATGAGGAAAGTCACAGAATACAAAATTAAAAAACATCAAATACATATTACATACACAAAAGGTCTGGCTTTTTACTTCTCCTCTACTACCAGACACCAACAAGAATAATAAAACTCCGCTATATTCTCTTGCAGAATACCTACCTTCGAAATAGTAGCCTCCGGGTGCTCCTGCTAGTAGTACACCCTTCTGTAAAGAAATATGCATATATATTAAAAATATATATTCCTATATTCAAGGGAAATTTTTATGGTTTTTGGTCTACTTCATTCGTTTTCTGATGTTTTGACAGCTGAGTTGCTCCCATACCTGTGAGACCCACTGATCCAATAGTTGAAACTGTTCCAAACAGGGGAACTAAAAGTTATACTGTATATGGGAAACAAGAAGTGGTGCCCCCTGCTGCATATAAACCTAAGATTCCCAGAAAAAGAAAAATTGAATTCCAGATATTTAGGCTGTCTTTTTTGTTTGCTCGAACATTTATAAAACTCCCCTATGTGTTTTTGGGGTCTTAGCTTGTAGGCAAGTGCAATTTACTTTCTCCAATGCAGGTGGCACTCAACCTCAGCGGCATTGCAGGGGGAGAGGAAGTCAAGAGGAACATAGTTCCTCTATGGTTTCTAAGTCACTGGGGAAGCTATCTGATTGGATTCTGCTGCCCTATGTGATTCTAGGGGCCATCTTGGGTCAGGCAGAGCCCATTTAAGACCCTGGTTCCAGAATAGGCACGCATTTTACATGTGGGTAGTGTAGGGACAGGTCACCCATCTTACAGGGACAGGTATTACCGGTAGGGGGAGGTTCCAGACAAGTAGGGTAAGGAGAGGAATATGCCATCGTACCATGAGACGGCCCTATTTGGGTATGGATGGGCCAGGCTGCAATCAAGACAGATGCTGTGGGCACATCCGAAACTTGCTCCACTGCACGTTTGCTGCGAGTGTTCCTGGTCGGGTACCTTCCTGCTAGGGTTGTGAATTACTGGACTCTGCATTAATACCAGTTCTGTTCTCTGCAGCTGGACTTGCTGTTTACTGCCGCCACACCATGCTGCACCTCCCCACAAGTATGCCCCAAATTGTAAACAGCCTCTGGCCAGCTTATGTACATTTGATGTTCCTACACTCAGATTTACCCAGATCGTCCACCGGTAAGGTCAGACCTTCCTTGGGAGCCTTGATTGAAGCCCAAAAACCTTCAACCACCCCCAAACCCAATCTGATCCTTGTTCTAAAATCACCTTGCTTATATCTGCGCTGAATCCAATCTCGCAGAACCGGTTATCTTGCGCTGAAAAATAAATGTGATACAATTACACAATGTTTATTTAAGGTCCTGGCTACCTACAAGGAAGTTTGTGGGAAAATGAGATCACCTACTTTCAATTGTTGTAAAATAGAGGCATATTGTCCTAGCAGTTGGCAGAATATGGGTAGTATTAGCACAGTGATGATTTCATTTTTTTTTTTTGTTCAATATTTTTATTGTTTTCTTGCATAAACAAACAAGAACAGCAAGGCACTTTAGGAAGGATTATTGGCCATTGTTTGCTATAGCTTACTGTACTTTACATTGATTTATGTTTTTATGCCCTTTTTAGCGTAATTTTTAAAGTGTGTTCCATTGTCCTGTGGCCTGGAGTACTAGTATTCCTTTCATTGTAGGCACCGTTGCCCTGCCACCTGGAACATTAGTGGTCTAATGACATCACATAGAGGGTACCATTTTCCTGCCACCTGGAATGCTAGTGATCTAATGACATCACATGGAGGGTACAATTGCTTTGCCAGCTGGAATATTAATGGTCTAATAACATCACATGAAAGGTACCATTGCCCTGCCACCTGGATTGCTAGCGATCAAATTATATTACATGGAAAGTACCATTGCCCTGTCACCTGGATTACTAGTGATCTAATGTCATCACATGGAGGGAACCATTGCCCTGTCACCTGGAATACTACTGATCTATTGACATCACATGGAGGATACCATTGCCCTGCCACCTGAAGTGTTGGCGATCAAATGACATCACATGGAAAGTACCATTGCCCTGCCACCTGGAATATTACTGATCAAATGACATCACATGGAAAGTACCATTGCCCTGCCACCTGGAATATTACTGATCTAATGACATCACATTGAGGATACCATTGCCCTACCACCCAGAATACTAGTGATCTAATAACATCACATGGAGCGTATCATTGCTCTGCCACCTGGAATACTAGTGATCTAATGACATCACATGGGGGGTATCATTGCCCTGCCACCCAGAATACTAGTGATCTAATGACATCACATGGAGAGTACCATTGCTCTGCCACCTGTAATACTATTGATCTAATGACATCACATGGGGGGTACCATTGTCCTGCCACCTTTAATACTAGTGATCTAATGACATCACATGGAGGGTACCATTGCTCTGCTACCTGCATATGATTGCCATGCCACCAATAATGCTAGTCGTCTGACATCACATCGCCCTGCCATCTGTAATGCTAGTGATCTTATAACATCACTTGAAGTGTACCAATGGCCCACTTCCTGAACTAATAGTGATCTAATGACATCACATGGAGTATACCACTGCCCCATCTTTTGGACTACTAGAGATCTAATGAAATTACACTGTGTACTCTTGCCCCACATCCTGGACTACTAGTGATCTAATAATGTCACATGGAGTATACCATGTCTCCATCTCCTGGACTACTGGTGATTTAATGACATTACCTGAAATGTACCATTTACCCTGCCTTGTGGGCTATTAGTGATCTAAAGACGCCAAATGTAGTGACATACAGACCTGAGTCCTCAAAGAAGTGATATCTTTCTGTCTTTGTGTCACGGCAAGGAGCAAATTCATGAAAGTTCTTCAGGTTGCCAGTGAAGTAACAGGCCCCAGTGGGTGTTTTGCCTGATTCATCAGAATTATCGTTGCGATTCACAAAGTTATACCGCTGGAATGGAGCACAGGCCTGGGGGTAATAACAAAGGTTAGGACATTAGTAGTCTCAGAAAAAAGGCCCAAGGATTCGTTACAAAAAAGTGCAATTTCACCGAAACTTGGTATAACAGTTCATGTTATGGTTGAGTACCTGGACCTAAAATTATAAAAACACTTTAGCTGTATTGTAAGATACCTTTTTCCACTATAATAAGAAAAAATATGCTTCATATTTATTAATACCATAAATTGATTTGTATGTACTCAGATTTGCTAGTGGTTACAAACATTTTCCCTGTTTGGAAGCTTTGCTCCTTACCTGTGACACAAGGGGGGGTTAGATGAATTAACTGCAATGCTAAGTTATAACCTTTATACCTTTAACGACACTGGGCTTTGGAGTGTCTACAACCCTGGGGGCAGACATTTTGTGTAAGCCAATATGTATGGAAGACTGGAGGAAAGCCCTGCCCATCACCTAGGATCACAGAGAGGAAGAGGAAACCGAGCTGCTGTGGATTCTGGGAAAGATAAAACCTGCTGGGAGCAACTATGACTTGTGGTCCCCAGGGAGATAAAGTCTGCATTACAGATTGGCACTGGGATTACAGCTCTATGGGGAAAAAAAGGAAGGACAGTTCTGGAACTCAGAAAGTCACAGAGGACACGGTGGAAAAAACACATTGTGTAAAAGCCTGGTGTTGGGTCAATGTTGGGGATGCAGAGAGGCTGAGTAGTGGACATCTCCTGGTTTGTGGGAACAGCACTGTTGAGCCTGGTGTCGCCACTTGATCGTAAGGAGGACATCACTTCATCTGACACCGCTGAGCCTCAGACAGGAAGAGCCAAGTCAACACTCTAGGAGCCAGTAAGGGGCCTCTGCCCATACCCTCTCACACCTTACTTAAAGGAATGGTATTGCCTTCCCTGACCTGTTTGTCCTGGTGACCATTATAATGGGAAGTGAAAGAAAATCCTACATTTTTAAGTAATCATCAGATCAAGAATAGAGGGGAAATCTTCTCATGTGGACTCTAGGTTGATAGTAACCCTTGTGACTACCAGGGATTCCCATACATTGGTGGGAGTTTCTCTAACTTGCTGTTGTAGTTATGGCCAAGAATAGAGGAGAAATCTTCTAATGGGGACTGTAGTTGATGGTAACCCTTGTGACTACCAGGGATTCCCATACATTGGTGAGATGATTTTCTCTCACTTTCTGTTATAGTTATAGGCAGTAAGGGAAAACCCGCTAATGCAACACAGATGGCAAAAAATGTGACAGGGATTATATCCTTCCCTTACTCTATCCAGAAAAAACAAAGGCTTTACCAGCTCTACTTTAGTTACCACAAGTACCAGTTAGCACAATGGCTAAATTGAACCCCTATTATGCACCTAGGGGTCTTTGCCTCAACTCCAACAAAGGGTTTTATTCGTATCAACAATGTATGTATTTTCTGTGTTTGTGTGGTGTCCTCTGGTTCAGAGAATGATTGGTTTCTGACTAAAATGGCTCTATGGAGCTTCTGTTAAAGATCTATGTTCTCGGTAAAACACTGCTGAATACATTGTTGCCATCTGAGGCCAGGTTCACACTGCTGCAAATTCAAAATCACGGTAAAATCGCGTTTTTACCACGATTTCGCGGCTGCGTTTTTGCCGCGATTTCAGGGAATGCCAGTCTGTAGAGCTGAATTTGCATTGCACATAGATCAAACTTACACAGGACCCTTTTTTCCCACAGCTTATATTCGAAACGCATTGATGGGAACGGCACTAATGTAATTTAAATGACTTGCGAGTTTGAGAAATCGCAACGGCTCAAATTCGCAATAGAATTCACAGCAGTGTGAACCTAGCCTAAATATGAAACATTTGAAATAGCTGGCTGATTAGGGTGATGATGGTCATGCCTGGTTAGCAGCAAAACACCTGCCTATCTTTGGGGAAACTAATCAGCCTCAGGCCTCGTACATATGACAGAGAATCTCGTAACATCCTCATCCTTGTTTTCCTCGATGAGTTTCTTGTCAGGCTTGTCGAGAATCTTGTCAAGCTTTCTTTGCGAACACACTGTCAAGACAAAATCTCGTCGTTCTCAAACGCAGTGATGTACAACACGTACGACAGCACTATAAAGGGGAAGTTCTATATTTAATTGACGCCACCCTTGGGGCTGCTTTTGCTAATCTTGTGTTGCTGCGTGTTAGTAAAGGTTTGGTGAGCTATTAATAAGCACTGTATGATAGTGTGAAACGCGTCAGTTTTTTCATCTGATTTTTTGCTGTTAAATGTTTGTTTTGTGACCAGTTTTAATAAAAAGGAACAACATTGTTTTTGGAGTGCGGCCATCCTAGTTTTTTCTACAAATCTTGCGTTTGGTGAGAGATATTTGCACTTTTCAGTCTGTTACAGTGTGACAAATGTGCTATCTCCATTACGAACGCTACTTTTACCGAAGGTGCCCTCCCGTCTCATACTTTATTCTGAGTATGCGCGCGTTTCTAAGCATACACACAAATGTGTTTCTCGTAAACCAGCCCGACAAGAAACAGGACGAGGAAATTGAGACTCCCGACCAGAAAAAAGAGAACTTGTTCTCTTTTCTCGTCGAGACCCACTACGGTTTTCTCGACGAAAAACATACACACGACTGTTTTCCTCAGCAAAAAAGCTCTGAGAAAACCGGTTGTGTGTACGAGGCCTCAGTGTTTTTGTGTTTGGTCTATTGCTATTGCTTCCCATGAGAGTAAACCTGTGTCTGGATAATCCTCTTTCCATAACACGTATTCTGTAGGACAAGGTAATCCCAGCATCTATGTTAATGGAACGACAGTTTGTATGAGCAACAGTTTGCCGAATGAAACTTCCACTTTAATTCAAAGTCTTTGACCAGCTTAATAGACTTAAAATAACACCTACCACAATGCTGGTGTTCCAGGCTCTAACAGTTGCTCCAAGCCATTGATCAGACCTATCAATGCTCATTTTCCCATCTTCAGTTTCTGCCTGGTCACCTATACAAGAAAACACTTGATTGACTATTATTTGTTTCAGTCTTGTGACCCTATATTTCAAAACTGAGTAAAAAGAAAAGTAGTCAATGAGATGCTTGTAGTAATTTACTAACGCATATTGGTGACATGACAGGCTGTCATTGACAGCTAAAATCTAGTTTTCCAGACTTGCTTTATGAATTAAACCTCTCACATTTTCTTTCATGTAGTTACCACCTTTAAACCTTTTACAAATTTTCCAGATTTCCCCAGATTTCCCCAGTATTTTGTATGCTTTTGAAGTTGCTGCTTGGCATTGAGTGGCGCTTGTAGGCAGATGAAGTCTGGTTTTGCCACTGTAGGTAGCACTGGTCTGCAGCAACATTGCAGTTGGAGAGGAAGTCAAGAGGAACATGGTTCCTCTATGATTTACTTGGTCACTGGGGAGGCTATCCGATTGGATGCTGCCACCCCAAGTGATTCTGAAGGCCATCTTGGGTAAGGCAGAGCCTATTACCCTGGCTTCCAGGCTTCACATGCATTTGCGAGAGAGTAGCATAGGGACAGGTACCCCGTTTGTCAGGGACAGTACTAGTAGCAGGGAAAGCTTCCTGATGAGCAACTTCTCTGGACATCTTCCCGCTTGGGCATGATATGGCTAGGCCGCAATCTGCTCCTCTTAACAGGCGCTGTCAGTTTGGATGAAAACTGCACTCTATACCCTGTTGGAGTTTGTGAGTGTCCCCAGTTGGGCTGTCTTCCAACTGTGTTTTATTGTGAACTGTTTTGCCGTTATTTCAATACGAGTTCTTCAAATTGAACTTGGACTGTGTGTGTGTGTTATTGTCACGGCAACACGCTGCACCCATCAACGCGCAGCCTACTGTTCCACATTAAACTCAGCTGCAGTGCCTGTGTGCACAGTTGTATTCAAACTATGAAAATGGCAATTTTAATATCAAGATATGCCGTTTGGACATATATAGTTAAACAGGAACACATAGAGGGGTTAAGGAGGAACACATAGAGGGGTTAAATAATACTGATACATTCTGGAATCTGAAGTTTCGCTCTGCCGTGGCATTTACAAGGGCGGTCCCTCAATTTACTTGACAATTTAAAGAATCCATAAGAGCTGCATGACACCCTTATTTGACTTTGTAATAGCTGCAGAAGGTAGGTTTAGATGAAAATTGTTGTTGGGATCTGAGAACTGGGCAGAGCTATCTTAATAGCATCATGGGTCTTTAGACAAAATAATACACTGGAGACCCTACCAGGGAGAGGGTGATCTCTCCCTGGTAGTGGCTTTGGCAGCAGCAAAAAGTGGGTGTGGCTAAATTATGCAAAATAATGCCACTTGGGTGTATTCAAGAAATAGAATAGGTTAGTATGTGATTCAACTTGCCAGCAAACACACATATATGAAATATCGGGTTGTCACCTGTTTGATCAAAGGGTATCATGGAGCAATTTGTGGCCTCTAACCCCCATGGACACAGGAATACGCCTCCAGTATTACGGACATCCTCTTCTGATAAGTTCAGTCTGGGAGCACCAACAATAATGTTCATCCTAAAATAAAAATGACCAGGGTGTATAATCCGTGCAGTGTAATTATTTAGTCTATATAGATACAAGTTAACCACTTGATCACCAGAGGTTTTACCCCCTTCATGACCAGGACATTTTGTGCTATTCAGCACTGTACTGCCTCGTACACACGACCGGTTTTCTCGACTAGGAAACTGTCATGTTTTCTTTTGGTCAGGAAAACTGGCCATGTGTATGCTCCCTAGCAGTTTTCCCAACAGAAATACTGCAAGGAAAAAAACTAGACCATGTTCTATTTTTTCCCAGAAGGGCATTAGTGATGGAGGGGGTTGAGAGCGACTGTCCAGGGTTATAAGGGGGATGTTAGTGATGATGGGATAAGTCCTTCTGATGCAGTCTTAGTAATTATAACATGAATGAAAACCCCAACATTTCATGTGACACTAATTAAAATGACCTTTGTAGCTGGAACCTTATATCGCTCAATGACAGCTAATAATTTATCTATGTTAGATAGTATGACTGCTAAAAGGAATCCACCACTCTACTATAAAGCAAGTAGAGCCATTTCCATTTGATATACATACCGTTTATCTGCAGTTTGGTAGAAGTCAATGGAAAATCCAAAGTAGCTTTCTTTAGGTCCATAAATGATCTGTGGGTTGTGTATATCCAGATTTAGGGCATGAGTATAGAAAATCATCAGAGGTAGCAGAAACAGCAGCATGGTGTTCAGTTCCGTTACAACAGTGAGTAAACCACACTGAGACCTCTCCTCCTCCTCCTATAATCTAAACATATATATCAGCAAATACCTTCTCTACAGCTCCCACCTCTATGCTGCCTCTCAGTAACTTCCTTTAACACCACCGTACCATGCAATATCGTCCCATCACCGATCTTTATCACATGCTCCTTCTCATTTGTATTTTTGCACTATTTCCACTACTATCAGCAATTTCTTTACCAGGCATTGTGTCAATTTATTCCCTAGAGACCCTTCATTTCAGCAACCATCTTTCTATAAGGCTGGATTCACACCTATGGCATTTGTAGTGTTTTTTGCATTTTGCAGATTTGCACTACAGAGCGTGCTCCATAGAAAATCATGCTAAATGGACTGTAGTGCAAAAAGCACTAAAAATGCATATGTGTGAATCCAGCCTAATGTTCCCCTTTGGGAAGGGTGTTGGGGGATAAAGAGAATGGAGGGAAAGATAAAAAAAAAGGAAAGAAAATAATTGAAGTTGCAGAAAGCTTTAAAGGATAGGAAGCAGGAGAAGGGATTGTAGAAATAAGGAAGGGAAGTAGTAAAGAGAAAAGGGAAGAAAAAGGACTGAAGTGAAAGGAAGGGTCAAAGAAAGGTTGCAAAATATTGCATTTTTATTAATATATATATATATATTTTTTTACTACTGATGGCTGTGAGATTTTTTTCATAACTGCAACATTATGCGGACACATCGGACAATTTTGACACATTTTTGGGACCATTGTCATTTTCACAGCAAAAAGTGCTATAAAAATGCATGGATTACTGTGAAAATGACAATTGCAGTTTAGGAGTTAACCACTAGGGGGCACTGTAGGGGTTAAGTGTGACCTCATATGTGTTTCTAACTGTAGGGAGTGGGGCTGGACGTGTGACATCAGTGATCGTCTTTCCCTATATCAGGGAACAGATGATCAATGACATTGCCACAATGAAGAACGGAGAAGGTGTATTTACACAAACCTCTCCCCGTTCTTCAGCTCCGGTGACCAATAGCGGGACACTGGCGGCAATCTGGTCCCGCGAGCGTGGTCACGAAGCTTCGGACAGGGTTGCAAGCGCACCGCCGCCGTCAAACCCACGGCTGGGCCTTAAAAAGACACGTACAGGTACGTGGATGTGCCCAGCTGTGCCATTCTGCCAACGTATATCGGCATGAAGTGGTTAAAAATGCTTGTAAAAAGCTGCAAAAACACTTAAAAAAAAACTAAAAACGCTAGTAAATGGCTTTGCTCAGGTGTGAATGAAGCCTTACTGTGTTTTTTTAATAAACCTGAGGACGACCAAATAAACAGCACCAAGAAGAACACACTTTGGAGAGATTTACTAAAACTGGTGCACCCAAAATCTGGTGCAGCTGTGCATGGTAGCCAATCGGCTTCGAACTTCAGCTTGTTCTTTGACGATAAACCTTGAAGCCGATTGGTTTCTATGCAGAGCTACACCAGATTTTGCACTCTCCAGTTTAAGTAAATCCCCCCCTTTGAATACGTACAGACCCCCCCATTCCTAGTGAACCAATATTGCAATACATTTATTGGCTTTTAGCAGGTGGTGGGATAAGACTGGAATTTACTGCTAGATACCAGCAAAAGAAGTGCAGATCCTTAAACTAGCATTCTTGACATATTTTAGGGAAATTCCACAGGGAAACCCAGTGAAATGTGTAGATGCTGCAGGAGAGATCTGTTACATGGTACATGGAGGCTGGAGGACTGATTCAAATTATTTTGTTTAATGTAAGAGGGAAAAGTCAGGACCCATAGACATTTAATAAGAACAATTCTTTAACAGGTCTACATAGTTAGTCAGGTTGAAAAAAGACACAGGGCCATCTAGTTCAGCAAATAAAAAGGGGGGATATACAATCCTATACCCACAGTTGATCCAGAGGAAGGCAAAAACCCCATCAAAGCACCATCCAATTTGCTCAAGCAGGGGAAAAACTTCCTTCCTGATCCCCGAGAAGCAATCGGATATTCCCCGGATCAACATTGCCTATAAATGTTAGATTATTATTGGCTAATCAATGCATAGGCCACATATGAGTTGATTTAAATTTAATTAAAGATAGTCAACACTAGAGCTTTTTTGCTACACCCCTTATAACTGGGAAAACCCCACCATTACTAAGATAGCTGCATAACCTGGGACAACCAAAGTCATCATTACCACCCCTTTTATAACCCAGGACAACCCCTATCAAACCTTATCGTTACTATAACTTTCCTCCACCTCTTATGACCTGGGAAATCCTCGGTCATCACTAATAACCCCCATTTAACTAGGGATAACCCTCATCATTACTAAGACTCTACTTATAACTCAAGACAATGCTTGTCAATACTAACATCCCTCCTGGGACAACCCCCACCACCACCTTTACCCTTCACTTATATCCAGGACAACCTCATTATCACTAACCCCCCATTCCTTATAACCTGGGACAAACTCCATTATAACACCTTATTACTCATCACAACCCTCATCATCACTAAGGCAGTCCATAAATGGTGCAATTTTCTTTCCTGCAGGCACTGACTGTTGATGGAGGAATCCGTCCTGTGTCCTCCAGGCAGGGATGGCTCCCCCAGCCAAGAGAGAGAACACAATGATTGCTACAAGCTATAACCACTGGCAACAATCACATGCCAAAAATACGACATGCTGGTTGTACACAAGTCGATTGATGGATCAACTTGGGTACAACCAGCTTTCCCGTAGATGGATTTGAACAGGGACGGACTGACCATTCAAGCACTCGGGCACTGCCCGAGGGCCCCATGCCACTGGGGGGCCCCCATCAGGGTGGCCAGGCTCAGTAAAACCAGGGACAGTATGTAAAAATCTGTTTTTTTACATCTGTCCCTGATATGTCTGATACCGACATGCTTTTGATGTGAAAATCCTGAGCTTTTGGCTGCCCAGCCTCTGCAATGCCTCCTGGCGTGGTGGCCATCTGTATGCCCGGGGGCCCCATAATCTTCTATTGCCCTGGTGCCCTATGAGTTGTCAGTCCACCCCTGGATTCGAACCATCTATGGCCGGACTAACACCTGTTAGCTGTTTGCCTGGAGTTCAGCTTTAATGTCTTTGTACATAAATAAAGACCACAGCAATTCGAAATCTCTCAATACTGGCTTGCCTTATATCATGGGTGCTCAACCTGTGGCCCTCCAGCTGTTGCAGAACTGCAAATCTCACGAGACATTGCAAGGCTGACAGTTACAAGAATGACTCCCAAAGGCTGAGGCATGATGGGACTTGTAGTTGCACATCATCTGGAGGGACACAGGTTGAGCACCCATGCTTTAAATTCACCATAAAGCTGATGTACTTGTATCTAGGCCGGTTGAGCTATTTTTTTCCATATCCAACAAAGTGAAATTTCATTATTATTTACATTAATTCATATGTTCATCTGTCATTGGTAAGGCTCGGCCCTGTGGCCAGCAGAAGGATGGGCTCCCATAACCTTCCTATCATTTATCTAGTGTGGTTTAAAAAATAAAGAGGCATCCGATTATGGGTTACATTATAGATAAAAAAACAAAACATATTTTTCTTTCCCTTTAATTTTTATAATGGAGACCAGCTGTCAGGGTAACGTGAATCAGTACTAAACCTTTGTATCCTTTATAGCCAGTAAGCTTCCATCTTATGCCACGTACACACAACCGTTTTTTGGGTTCTAAAAAAAGACGTTTTTAAGGGTCTAGAAAAAACAACGTTTTTTTCAACCCTATCATTAAAACGGCCTTGTCTACACACGATCGTGAAAATAAAATGCTCTAGCAAAGCGCGGTGATTTACAACACGCACAACGGCACTATAAAGGGGAAGTTCCATGCGGATGGCGGCACTCTTTGGGCTGCTTTAGCTGATTTTGTGTTAGTAAAAGACGATTCGCGCTTTTCAGTCTGTTACAGCGTGATGAATGTGCTATCTCCATTACGAATGGTAGTTTTACCAGAACAAGCGCTCCCGTCTCATAACCTGCTTCTGAGCATGTGCGTTTTTTTCACGTCGTTAAAGCCCACACACGACCATTTTTTACGAAGTAAAAAACCACAACGTTAAAAACGACGTGAAAAATTAGAACATGTTCGAAATTTTTAATGCCCATTTTTTACATCGTAAAAAAAATGCTCTGGAGCCTACACGACCGTTTTTAATGACATTAAAAAAAACTTCATTTTTTAGAACCCGAAAAACGGTCGTGTGTACACGGCATTAGCCTAATGTTTGATCTGCAGTTGCTGCACATTTAAACTGATATTCAGGCACAAGCAACTGTGATGGTCATCATTTCTGGCATCACTTGAATGCAATGTTTTGGGAAACCGTTAAATCAATGGGTTTAGTTCCATTTTAACTGTAGGGAATCTACAAGTACAACAAACTCTACAAAGGCTAATACTTTAGTACTTTAATAGCAAGTTGGCAATAGTAAACAGTTACCGAGTGTTTACAATAATGTACAAAACTGTAACGCATTTTTGTTTAATTTCTATTCGGTTTTAAAAAGCACAGGCAATAAAATGTTAGTAGTCCATTATTTGTCTCCGGTTAAATCTTCCTGATCATCTGATGGAGGTCGTGTTCTTCTGAAGAATCCCAGCTACAAAATAAAATTATAAAACTTTAATATTTATTTATAATAAGTAAATAAAAAAAATTCTTATATTGACTTTTATGGGGAAGCAGTTGACATGACAGCGGCCATTTTGCAGCTCACCTTCCACATGACAAATACAAACAATGCCAAGATAAGCAGCCCCCCAAGAACTCCTAGGATTATCCACCACAAAGGAATCTCTTTCTGTCCATCCAGAGTCACCCACTGAACCACCGTGACAGCCTGAAGTAAGAGGAAGGGATATCAGAGAGGAAAAATACTGTAAGAAATCATAGCTTAAATTTGTCAAAAATTTTGGATCATTATATTAATTTCCACATTTCTTTGTTTTTTTTTTAATGACCCATAACCTCTCCCTGTTAATTTTAACAATATTGAAGTTTATAAACTTTTTGTGAAGTTCCGTACACATTTACTTGTATTTTGGTAGTAGGCACTGCTGTGTCACACATATCACAGAGCCTGTATTATAAACTATAGATGTGGAATCCCTGGGAAGCTTTGTCACATAATAAATCTCTGACCTCTGCAGTTGCGGAAAGAAACAAGCGGATTTCATATTTTTTTGTTGCTCGGTGGCCAAATCTTGGAAGCAACTGACCCTTAACTTTGTGGAGGTGAAAGTCACTATGGTACACGAGAAATTCACTGCAATTCCTAATGACACCTGTCCTGAATTTTTAAAAACATGGTATCCATGGCTAGAATAAAATCACCATATGATCCTAGATCATTCCTTTCTCTCGCTCTGAGACCACCCCACCCTCCACAAACCCAAGGCTGCCATATGCCTGACTAGACCCGGCTGGTTTATAACTCCTGTCTTTTAGTTTTGAATTCTTAATTCTTTCCCTCTCGCTAAACCTCGTCCCTCTTTTTCTTACACTCTTCTTTTCCACTAGTCTTTTCTCCATCCTTTAGCTGGATTCTTCTTGACCTATGCTTTTTCCTATTTTTCCTCTTGCTACTAGCAATAGCGATAAATGCCATATGACAATCCTGCAACATAACAATCACCACCATCACTACGACCTTCAACACACATTAACCTAGCATGTTGTCCCACTTTAATCTTAACCACAGTTGCCCGTTGTCCTCTTATCCAAACAGCCAATACATACTGTAACTTGTCACACATATATTTTCTGCTTATCTTGATGCTCTGTAACCCCATTACTGTCTATCTGTGCCCTTCTTATAGCCTAGGCGAGTGATGGCTAACCTTTCTGAGCCCGAGTGCCCAATCAGTGACACAAAACCAACTTATTTATTTCAAAGTGCCAACACAGAATTAAACCTACCAGCGGCTCTGTACAGAGGATGGGACTGATCATCCCTCTGAATGAGCCCTAAGGGACCAAAAACCTACAATTATGCCAGATTCGCTCAGAATGCTGGGTTCAGGAATGCATTGTGCTCAGAACGCAACATACACTGACCTACCCGACACATACACTGACCTACCTGACACATACGTCCCCCCACACACAGTATAATGTAGATCGGAGAATCCTATATCCTCCATAACTCTCCATGACCTTATCGTCCAGCTCTCCCCAGAACCGGGCGGGCAGCATTGCAGGAGTCCCCACCATCCAACTGCTCTTTGGTATCCCCACCGCCGGGAAGTCAGCTAGCAGCGACTGCACCTCCACATGGCCATGATCTGCTCCAAAAAATGCCCTTCCCCTCTGCTGTTCCACAGGTTGCAGTGGCAGAAGGACAGGCTGGACCAAAGTAGTCCTGGGGCAGGGGGAGCTGGAATAGGGTGCCACAGAGGGGAATGTCCCAAATGCCTCACAGGAAAATAAGCTGTAGCACAGACCCTTGGGATGGCAGAGGAATAACTTTACAACCCCTAAATGTCCCACTTGGGGCAAGATGACTGGCTGCCCACCGCCCCTGGCACTGATGCAAGAAAGGGAGCCGGCTCACCAGTGCAATTGACTGCCTGGCTGGGGGTTTTCCCCCCTATTCTGGCGTGCCCACAGAGAGGGCTCTGAGTGCCAGCTGTGGCACGCGTGCCATAGGTTCGCCATCACTGGCCTAGGCCATCTTCATGTACAGCAACAATTCTTTTTTTTCAGATTCTCAGAGAGTTCTTTGCCATGAGGTGCCATGTTGAACTTTCAGTGACCAGTATGAGAGCAATAACAAATTGAACACACCTGCTCCCCATTCACACCCGAGACCTTGTAACACCAACGAGTGACATGACATTGGGGAGGGAAAATGGCTAATTGGGCCCATTTTGGAAATTTTCACTTAGGGTGTACTCACTTTTTTTGCCAGCAGTTTAGACATTAATGGCTGTGTGTTAAGTTATTTTGAGGGAACAGCAAATTTACACTGTGAGATACTTTAACTATGTATAACATACCAACAACTGGAAATATTATTTAACCCCTTCCCGTCCATGCTATAGCCGAAAGATGGCTTCAATGCGGGCTTACTTTGCCAGGGGGGCATCCTTTAAACTTAGCTGATCACAGATCGGGGTAAAGGTGTGCAATGACAGCTGATCACAGATGTAAACACAAGCTGGCTATCGGCTTTTCTTTCGTCATGCTGACAGTGCGAGGAAGGGAGAAGAGAGCCGATAACTGGCTTTTGTTAATCGGACATCTGCACTGATAATCAGGGCACTGATTATCAGTGTTCTGATTATTAGTGCAGTCCCAATAGTGCCCAACTATGCTGCCAATCAGTGCTTACCAGCGCTGCAAATTAGTGCCCATCCGTGCTGCCAATCAGTGCCTCCTCAGAGTCACATATCCGTGCAGCCTCATCAGTCTTGCTTCATCAGTGTGACCACTGGTGCCTCATCAGTGTCACCTATTAGTGCCATCAGTAACGCTTCATCATTTAAATTTTGGCCTGGGCAGGAAGGGGGTTAAAGTGCCCTGTAGGAAAGTGGTTAATTATTGTACTTTCTATATGCCTTTTAAAAGTTTAAAAGAACCTAATAAAACATTTTATAAAAGTGAATTTATCTGAATTACTCCCTTTTGTTCTCCATCACAAATACTCACTGTATATTAAAGTGGAACTAAAGGCTTAATACTCACCTCTCCAATGGTCCTGAACCAGCGCCGGCATCTTCTGAGTGCTGGTCTTCGTGCCTCTACATTGGCCAGCGGGGGATAATGTCAATCCTGCGTATGTGCAAGATGCTATTATCCCAGCACTCCAGAGACTGTGCCGGCGCTGTAAGCCGTGCTGCACTAGCAATTTATTGACAATTGTGTTTAACGGACCTCCAAAAGTGCTCACAAATAGGGATCCCAAGAAACGTACTTGCTTTTCTGTGTCCTTAACAGTGGTAGGTTTTATCCTGTAGGGGACACCGGTCACCTGGAAGTAACCTCGGGAAGTCAGGTTAAAGGGCTGCTGAGGTCGCTGTTGAAGAAAAATAATATTTAGGAGGAAATATACAATTTTATGTAAACCTAAATCATCAAAATTAACATTAACTTTAATATGTGTAATTTCAAAAGTAAAATTATAATTTTTTTTTAAATCTGAGGCCAAATCTAATCAATTAATTTGTCCATTGGCCCCTCAATGCGGCAAAATCGGCCTGTATCTTTAGCAGAGAAACAGTCCCAGAGCATAATGTTTCCACCTCCGTGCTTGATTGTAGTGATGGTGTTCTTAGGGTCATAGTCAGTATTTTTCTTCCTCCAAACACAAGTTAAGTTAATGCCAAAGAGCTAAATTTTGGTCTCATCTGACCACAGCACTTTCTCCCAATCCATCTTTGAATCATTTAGATGCTCGTTGGCAAACTTCAGACAGACCTGTACATGTGCCTTCTTGAGGAATGGGACCTTGCGGTGCTGAAGGATTTCAATTCAGGGCGGCATAGTTGTGTTATCAATGGTTTGATTGGTGACTGTGGTCCCAACTTGACCTCATGATCATTACAGAGGGCGATTGATGGTTATTTTGTATTTCTTTCTTTTGTAAATAATCGGTCCAACAGTTGTCTCCTCTTCACCAAGCTTCTTGCTGATGGTCTGGTAGCCCATTCCAGCCTTATGCAGGTCTACAGTCTTGTCCCTGACGTTCTTTGACAGCTCTTTGATATTGTCCATGAAGGAGGGTTTTAATGGAAGAAAGATTCTGTGGACAGTTGTCTTTTATACACATAACGAGTTGTCGTTAGGAGCCCCTTCTTAAATTGACTGGACTAACCTGTGTACCACATGAACACATACTGTAGCCAGTCTGTCTGTGGGAGCCAGAATTATTGTTGGTTGGTAGGGGATCAAAGGCTTATTTTACTTTTACTTTATAACATTTGTATCGTGTTTTTTTTCCCTGGATTTTTGGTTGATATTCTGTCTCCATCATTTAAATACACCTATGATAAAAAATATAGACTCTTATTTTCTTTATAAGTGGGCAAACTTACGAAATCTGCAGGGGATCAAATATTTATTTTCCCCACTGTATATAGACTTTCTACTTTACAAATGGAACATCTTACACACGAAAGGCTGAGCCCACATGGAGTGCCATGTATGATTTAATACCTTGCATGTTCAAAGCACAGGTTCATTTTAAGGCTTTCCGTATTGCTTTCAGCTCCTCCAGTAGATCACAATTTATTAAATATAAATCGGAGCCTAGTATGATAACGTTGCCGCTGATCCTGATCTTTTGACCTGCATACTTGTTCCTGAGCAGTGCCTCAGCAGATATTGAAGGCAGAGGATTAACATGACAAACAGGTGACTGGCAGAGATCAGAAGTAACCGATGCTGTATTTTTCTTAGTAAAAGTTTCCTGTAACAATTATATTTTATTTACAAGCCCCAGAGAAACATGAGGACTATTTTAAGCAGACCCTGGTTGGTAAGAGTCGGTTCACACAGGGGCAACACGACTTCCAGCACGACTTTGGGAGGCAACTTGGACACGACTTGAGTATGAAATATCAGGCAACTTACAAGGCAACTTCAAGTCGCCTCCAGGACAGGAGACTTTCCAGTGGCCAATCAAACAACAATCGGCTCCGTGGGAGGGAGGGGTTTGCATGAGAAATGCATGTTATCTTCCTGTATTGTTGCTTCAGTTAAGACAGTGATCAGACTTCTGAGGCAACTTCCATTGAAATCAATGGGTACAAGTTGCCTAGAAGTAGGATTGAAGTAGTACAGGAACCTTTTCTGAAGTCGGAGCGACATCAGTAGTGTGTATTAAGAGGGCTCCATTCACTTCCATTAATTTTCTCAACCACACAACTTGGGGCAACTTCAAGTCGGATCCCAGGTCGCCCCTGTGTGAACCGGCTCTAATCATCACCATGCCAAATATTTACACTTACCTTCATGAAGCTGGAAATCCATAGCACAGACTCAAGTGCTACCGTCACCCTCTTTCCCTTATCCAGATTGTCGATGACGCACTCAACCTTCCAGCAGGCTGAGTCACCGCAGCTCTGTAAAAAATATATATATATTCACAGCACATTTTTATGCATAGACCCCCTAATTCCACATATGTGCAGTTCCAGATGTCTGAAATGACTTGAAGGATGTGTAGGGATCAGCTGTATCTGCTGCAGACTAATTGTAACCTGATCATTTTATGCATCACATTGGCACAGATTTTTTCTTGCCGATTCTATATGGTTTGCTGTCCTACTAAACCAAACAGTGTAGATTCATGGAAGATATAGTAATGATTGTTACCAGCGTAATAGGCTGTTTGTGTTTGGGTCCATCTTTGGCACTTGTACTGTTTTCCGTCCCTGTATCCCCACCATCTTGATCCAACACCTCTCTCTTCTTCAGTGTATGATCACCTCCCTTACTGAAGTTTGAAGGTGTTTTAGTTGGTTCTGCAATGTCCAGCTGAGAAGAACAAATATTAAGTAAAAATTTAGCCAATGCCAGTTGGCTACATTCAAATTTATAACATTATGAAAAGAATCACTATATCACAAAGGTGGTTAACGTGAACCTGTACTTTGCCCAATAGGTTCACTTAGTTGCTCACCTTTTGTTTGCATCCCACCTCTCTAGAGAAAGGGTCTACAAACAAAGGGCCATTTTACTGGCTTTCAGACTTTGAGGTGGACATCGTGTGGCCAGTGTGACTAGAAAATGTCCTGGAAGTAAACAATACTCCATCATCGGTTTTAGTCGGAGAATGGTGCCCTATTGTTGGTTTCAGTAGGAGGAATTATGGCCTATTGTTGTTATCAGTGAGAGGAATAGTAACCCACTGTTGGTGTCAGTGGGAGGAAAAGTGCCTTGTATTAGTGAAGGGAATAGTTCCCCTAGTGCCAGATAAAGGAAAGCAAAGGGCTGCATCTGGCCCCTGAGCTACAGTTTGAAGACCACTGCTCTAAAACTAAAAAAAAAATATCCGGTACTTTTAGAAAGGTGAAGCTTTGTGTATTTGCCCTCCTTCCCATTATTAGCAGCACTATCAGCAATAGGGGGGGGGGGATCACAGTTTTATTTCATACTATAACCTCTTTGTATTTTAATCTTGGGCTGGATCGTGCTAAATCTTAAAGAGGAGTTCCACCCCCCCCAAAAAAATATATAGGTGCTGACTTTTACTATTAGGGTACTTGGATGTCCAGGCATTCAGCGGTGTCCTCACCCAGGCCAGTTTTTGAATCAACTCTCTGGTGCTGCTGCCGTCATGTTGGTTAAGGGAAACAGGCAGTGAAGCATTGCGGCTTCACAGCCGGTTACCTACTGCGCATGAACGAAACGGCTGTGCTTTCTTAATAGGCCGGCTGCAGGGGGGGGGGGGGGGCATCCCCAAACTGTTCCCACAAAGTTGGGAGCATGACATTTTCCAAAATGGCTTGGCATGCTGATGTCTTTAGAGTTCCCTTCACTGGAACTAAGGGGCCAAGCCCAACCTCTGAAAAAAACGACCCCACACCATAATCCCCCCTTCACCAAATTTGGACCAGTGTACAAAGCAAGGTCCATAAAGACATGGATGAGCGAGTTTGGGGTGCAGGAACTTGACTGGCCTGCACAGAGTCCTGACCTTATTCTGATATAACAAGGGATGAATTAGAGCGGAGGCAGGCCATGTCATCCAACATCAGTGCCCGACATCACAAATGCGCTTCTGGAAGGCCTTGTACACACGAGGGGATATTTCCGCTGAACATGGTCCGACGGACCATTTCAGCCGAAAAATCCCCTCGTCTGTAGGGGCAAACGGACGCTTTTTGCCGGATTCATCCGGCGGAAAAATTTCAAAGCATGCTTTGAAATAATTCCGCCGGATAGCTGGCCGTCAGATATGTCCGCTGGTTAGTACGGCAAACCAGCGGACATATCTTGCCGCACATGCGTCGTATCCTGTGAATGGATCTGACGCATGCGCGTGGAAGTGTTTACTTCCTGGTGCGGTGACGTGGCGGCGTCAACGTCACCGCGCTGTCCGCCGGCGGGGAATTTGATCCGATGGTGTGTACAGCCATCGGATCAAAACACCCCGGCGTAAATATACGCTGTAAACGGTCCGGGGACCGTTCACAGCGGATATATTCAGCCGTGTGTACAAGGCCGAAGAATAGTCAAACATTCCCATAGAAACACTACCATACCTTGTGGACAGTCTTCCCAGATAAGTTGAAGCTGTTATAGCTGCAAAGGGTGGGCCAACTCAATATTTATCCCTACAGACTAAGACTGGGATGCCATATGTGTGTGTGTAAAGGCAGGTATCCCAATACCTTTGGCAATATATATATATGGTTAAAGGATATGTAAATCCAATCATTAAAATCACATAAACTCTTTAGCATGGTGAAGTAACTTCAAAAGTAATTTCCTAATCTGTGCCTCTCATTAAAATAATTGGTGGTGATCCAGCCATGAAGGTCCTTGTTTAAGCACTTCTTGCTAAAGGGTGGCAACGTTCTGTCCCTGTCATGCAAGACTTTTCTACCTTGTTTTTGTATCTCTTCCTTCAGTGTTTACTTTACGGCTTCCTCTCCTTTCCCACTTTCTTCCTTAAACCGGATTTCCACCCAAAAATGTCACATTTGGCACCTTTCAGGGGGAGGGGGAAGCAGATACCTGTCCAATACAGGTATTTGCTCCCACTTCCTGGCATAGACCACCTTGGTGATCTATGCCACTTCCGGTGCCTACTCTGTACCCCCGCTGTCTTCTGGGAGACACACAGCGTGGACCAGTGAAGAAGCGCAGCGAGACTTGCACATGCACAGTAGGCAACCAGGAAGTGAAGCCGCAACGCTTTATTTCCTGATTCCCTTACCGAGGATGGCAGCCAGGGCAGCTGAGAGTCGACTGATTGCTCGGCTTCGGCTGCCGACATCGCGGGCGCCATGGACAGGTAAGTGTCCATATAATTAAAGTCAACAGCTGCTGTATTTGTAGCTGCTGGCTTTTAATATATTTTTTTTTTAAGCAGGACCTCCACTTTAAGTAAACACCTAAA
The DNA here is from genome assembly GCA_029574335.1 of Rana kukunoris. Taxonomy (NCBI): domain Eukaryota; kingdom Metazoa; phylum Chordata; class Amphibia; order Anura; family Ranidae; genus Rana; species Rana kukunoris. Next base: position 26,160,141 of record CM056060.1, read on the forward strand.
GACTTTTGTCTGTGTCCTAATTTCCCTGTAGCACAATTATGGCAAGTCTGCGTTTTACCCATGACTATAAAGTCGATAACACCCTTTAGTCTTATGCTCCTGACCTGCAAAAAGTTGAGTTCGCCAGAAGTGCAGTTCAGTTGTTCATCAGGCTTCAGACGCAGTGGATATAGGAAAATGTCCTCTTCATATCGTTCAGGACTCTCAATAACCAACTTAACGTGGACAGTGCCTGGACCAGCATTGTGCAACTAATGGTAAGGATGAAAATAGAGTTATTATTGGGGTGCTTCACTTTTATTCGACACCATAATACCAATTCCATTGCAAATTCAAAATCCTACCTTGATTGACCCAAAACCCCAGCCAATCTTTAACAATCTCAGTTTTGCCAAGAACATAAATGTCATATTATGCAACTTACTCTGATGGTTACCCATCAAGTTCCCATTCAAGTTTATTTTCCTTTATTTTCACCTGGTGATCCTGCCAGTATCACACTTCCTATATTAGGATGGCAATGCTCATTGTACTGTATCTATGGAGGAGCAGCATTGCCACCTTAGGACAGGATTACAGAAACCATCCTCCAACATCTTTGATAACATAAAAGGAGGTGTTCTGTAGTCCTGGCCTAGGGTGTCAATAATGCTTCTTGCAGAGTGCACAGTAACACATAAGCTCACTAACTTTTAGTGGTATTATTAACAGACCAAATGAAAGCACTGGAAGTGCAGTCGCTGTAAATCTGAGGTGTAGATGTGAAATGAGGGAAAGCTCTGTTGATTTTTATCATACAATCATTTTAGACATATGTGTTACATTTAACATATACTGTATTTATTGGCGTATAACACTCACTTTTTTCCCTGAAACTTCATTCTTAAAGTTAGGGTGCGTGTTTTATACGCCTGTGCGTGTTATACGCCAATAAATACGGTATTCAGTTTTGCATTAACTGCATATTTACCCTTTCTGCCATGTGGAGTTCGCTCAGAGACTTTGTTAAAAAGTAATTCCATATGGTCTCCCCAGATCTAATACTGGTCCATGCCCATGGAACGCCCGCCCTTGGCCCAGAGGGAGGCAGCAGCCACAGACCGCCGGGCTTGCAGAGGGTCACACGCTTGCGGGCCTCCCAGAGAGTGGACAAAAAGGAGGGGGTGAAAAACAGCATGTGCAAGCTAAAAGGCTGTTTTTCATTTTCCTTGCATGTCCCCCTCGGATCTACAGCAACTGCACTTCCAAGTGTACTTTCAGTGCACAAAGTGGATTTGCCTTTCGTAAATATCCCCCAAGATGTTTATTGTTAGGATTTACTGACACTTTAAATTATTTATTTTTTATTAAGGTCTTTGCATCAGATCAAATAAAGGGACAACTGAGGAGAGAGGAGAACAAATGGATTTGGTTCCAGTAGAGAAACAGTCTTTTTAAATGAGGGAAGATTCTGAGGTATGGGTTATAAAATATGGAAAAATCCTTTAACTGATTACCTCGTAGACATGCGTCACTATCTCCCCTTTATCCAGTGGTTTATTAGATTCTTCTTTAGGCTTCCAGTTGGGTAAGGGGAGTACAACATCAGAAGGGTGCGTATTCCTGGGGAATAATATGGAATATTACTTTTTTTCAGCGTTATTCCTCTAAATGCATACGTTTAACAGCTGAGTGATTTTTTTTTTTTGTTTGTTTTTTTTAGCTTAAAATTTTCTGAAGCAAATTTATAGTACATTCAATGGTAAAGTAATGAGCTTGATGTAAATAATATGATTAGTGTGTGTAAATTTGCTACCAAACTTGTTTCTTTTCATAATTTGTAATTATATATGTACTCAGGGGGGCAGTCATGATTGCTCATTGCATACCCAAGTTTTGCTTCCTGCTTTACAATGTTACACAATGGCTGTGCCTCACTGCTCCCTCTCACAATGTTATGTATGTCCGACATTTGATGATCCCACTCCTGTGGCTGGTATCTTATCAGAACAACTGTTAAAGTGACTCTTTCGATATATTAAAAAACAAACCTAATAAAGTGCGAGACTGACTTGAGCAACAGCCCAGAAAAGTATAGTGCGTTTCACCCACGCCGTATCTTTCTGTTCCAATCAAGAAACGGGCTTTAAATTTTTTGACATGCTGGCACAGGAACCCATCAATCCTTGAAAAAAAAATTTGCAGGTGCTCTCTCAGTGTTGGCGTTGTCTCCAACAAGAGGATATCTACAGCCGTGGCCAAAAGTTTTGAGAATAACACAAATATAATATTTTCACAAAGTCTGCTGCCTCCGTTTTTCTGGTGGCAATTTGCATATACTCCAGAATGTTATGAAGAGTGATCAGATGAATTGCAATTAATTGCAAAGTCCCTCTTTGCCATGAAAATTAGCCTAATCCCCAAAAAACATTTCCATTGCATTTGTGAAGAAGGCTTCAGGGAGCCCAAGAAAGTCCAGCATGCTTTAAAATCTGTCTGCTGGGAACCCGTCCGTCCGACATGTCTGCTGGTTAGTACACTAACCAGCAGACATATCTGTCCGCACATGCGTCGAATGGATTCGACGCATGCGCGGAAGTGTTTTACTTCCTGGTGACGGTGACGTGGCGGCGTCAACGTCACCGTGCTGTCTGCCGGCGGGGATTTTGGTTTGATCGTGTGTACACGATCAAACCAATCTATCCCAGCAGACAAATCCAATCAAATCGGTCTGTCAGACCGATTTGATCGGATTTATTTCATGGTGTGTACGCGGCCTTAAGCCCCATACACACTATCAGTTTTCCTGCAAGTTTTTCTCTCCAGGTTTACCAAAACCAAATTGAAACTCTGCAGGAGAACTGATAGTGTGTATGGGGCTTAACAGTTGATTACGCTGTGGGATCGGGGAACCACCAGTGCAGAGCTTACTCAGGAATGGCAGCAGGCAAGTGTGAGTGCATCTGCGCACACAATGAGACGAAGACTTATGGAGGATGGCCTGGTGTCAAGAAGGGCAGCAAAGAAGCCAGTTCTCTTCAGGAAAAACATTAGAGACAGACTGATATTCTGCAAAAACTACAGGGATAGGACTGATGAGGACTGGGGTAAAGTAATTTTCTTAGATTAATCCTCTTTCCGATTGTTTGGGACATCCAGAAAAAAATTTGTCCGGAGAGGAAAGGGTGAGTGCTATCATCAGTCCTGTGTAATGCCAACAGTAGAGCATCCTGAGACCATTTATGCATGGGGTTGCTTCTTAGCCAAGAGATTGGGCTCACTCACAAGTTTGCCTAAGAACACAGCCATGAATAAAGAATAGTACAAAAACATCCCCCGAGAACAACTTCTAACCATCCAAGAACGGTTTGGTGACAAACAATGCCTTTTCCAGCATGATGGAGCACCTTGCCATTAGGCAAAAGCGATAACTAAGTGGCTTGGGCAACAAAGCATCAACAATTCTCCAGACTTTAATCCCATTGGAGAACTTGTGGTCAATCCTCAAGAGGCAAGTGCACAAAAAACCCTCCACAAATTCTGACTAACTCCAACCATTGATTATGCAAGAATGGGCTGCCATCAGTCAGGGTGGGGTCCAGAAGTTGATTGACAGCATACCAGGATGAATTACAGAGGTCTTTAAAAAACAAACAGTCAACACTGAAAATATTGACTCTGCATAAACGTAATGTAAGGCTCCTTTCACACGTAGCGGTCCGTTTTTCGGTCCGCACCATGTGTCCGTCGGCTCAGCGGGGGATTCCCGCTGAGCTGTCAGGCGGACAGGGCCCTATGGGGAATCTGATCGAAACGGACTGTTTGGACGGACGGAAAAAAAATAGGACATTCTTCCGTCCGAAAAAACGGATGCGGACGTTAGCGGATGCATCATCCGCTAATGGATCCGCTCCCATAGGGGTTCATTGCAAGTCCGTAAACGGACTTGTAATGAACGGACGAGCGGAGCGGACATGTGAAAGGGGCCTAATTGTCAAAAAAAACCTTTGACATTTATGAAATGCTTGTAATTATACTTCAGTATACCATAGTAACATCTGATAAAAAGATCTAAAAACACTGAAGACTTTTGTGAAAATGATTTATGTCATTCTCAAAACTTTTGGTCACGGATGTACTTGCATATATTTTGGAGTTGTCCAGTTCTGAGACCTTTCTGGTCTGGAGTACCTGATCTGGTGTTCAAACTTATTGATGTCCAGTTGGGGGATGACCCAGCAGCATACTTTATCTGACTTCTATGTCGTCTGCAGTCTACAACTGCATTACCTGTACGTCAGCCATGTATTCTTGCAGTAAAATAGTTTAGCAGTAAAATCTTATTACACTTACCCCCGAAGGTCTAGTAATATTTTAACTGTCACATTTAAATGCACCCATACAACCGAACTGCTTGAATTCTGACTGTTGCGGCTGAAACAAACAAGAAAAAGCATTTAACCACCATATGAAAATTGAGCAACCACCAACTCATATACAGTACCAATTTAAAACAAATATACAGTGTGTAAAAAATAATCGAAATCCGATTCACTGAGTTGGAAAAAGGATCACCCCCTTGTTTCAGTATTTTGTTTAACAATCTTCTGCTTTAATTACAACCTTTAGTCTGTTGGGATATGTCTCTAGTAACTTTACACATCTAGACTTTGCAATATGTGACCACTATTCTTTGCAAAACTGGTCAAGTTCAGTTAAATAGGATGGTGACTGTTTGTGGACTGCAGTCTATAAGTCATTCCACAGATTTTCAATGTGGTTTAAGTCTGGGCTCTGACTAGGCCATGCAAGGACATTGACCTTTTTCTCCTTCAGCTACTGTGTGGTAATTTTTGCTGTGTGATCTGGGTCACTGTCATGTTGGAAGGTAAACCTTCTTCCCATTGACAACTTTCTGGGGGCAAGATATATCCTTAAGAATTTGACGATATTTTGCCCTGTCCATTTGACTTCTATCTTGACACATGGTCCAGTCCCTGCTGCAGAGAAACACCCCCATAATATGACATTACCACCTTCATGCCTAACTGTAGGAATGGTGTTATTTGGATCTCTGCCAGACATATCATTTGGTGTTGATGCCAAATTATAAAATGTTAGTCTCATCTGACCATAACACCTTTTTTTATGTGGCCTCATAGTCTTCAAGGTGCGTTTTGACAAGGCTCAATCGTGACTGCATGTGACCTTTTTGAGGAGTGGCTTTTTTCTTGCAACCCTCCCATACAAGCCACATTTGTGGAGAATTGGTGATATTGTGTCACGTGCACCACTCTTTGTCCATAATTCCTGCTACTACTTTAGAGTTGCTGAAGGCCTCTTGGTAGCCTCTCTAAACAGTTTCCTCCTAGCTCTTAAATCCAGTTTTGGAGCGACGTCCTGATCGACAGAGGATCTGTGTTGTACCAAATACCTTCCACTTCTTAATAATAGACTTCACTATGGCTGAAACAAATAATCGATTAATCGACAACTAATTGATTATAAAATTAATTGATTACAATTTTCATAATCGATTAATTGGCCAGTAACATAATGGGGTTAAAAAAACAAAAAATTAGCCCTTTCGTACAAAAAAGCTAAATCGCTACTGTAAATATTACTTTCACTGTCCCACAGTAAAAAAAAAATGAACAGTAGTGATTATTTGCTCTTTTTGTACCTATTTTAGTTTTTTTAACCCCATTATTTTACTAAACATCTCAGGCCTGGGTTCACATCTCTGTTCTTTGGTGCTTTTTGCAGAAACACACTATAGTTGATTTACATGTTTTCCTATGGGACACGTTCACATCCATGATTTTATTTCAGCTGCTGTGTATTTGGAAAGGGCAAAGACTTAACGCAAAACGGTGCTATTTTGTTTTTTTTGGTTCAATATACTTCAATGGAGAAACTGCAGAAAAGCATGTAATGTGTTTTCTGCGGTAGTTTGTGGTTTGTAATCTGCCCAACAACAAATTGGGCCAATTTTTTTTTTTTTTAATGCTATTCTTTTCTTTTAAGGCTATTATCCGATTAATCAAAACAATAATCGGCTAACTAATTGATTATGAAAATAATCATAAGTTGCAGCCCTAGACTTCACTGTGCTTCTAGGCATTGATAAAGCCTTTGAAACTTTTTTGTATTAACTTCCTGAATTGTGCCTGTCCACAATTTAATGCCGTAGATCCTGGTGACCGTGCCTTGCCACCCATAGTTGATTATTTGTTTCAGTTGCACTACCAGGACCTGAAATGCTCCAGATAAGCTCTTTTTATGTTAAGCTGATCAAAATGATCACAGCTGAAAGTCAAATGGCTTTGTGCGCCATTGAGAAGGTGACTAGTTACACCTGTTTTCGAATGTTTTAAAAAAAAATTCTGACGTGTTGGTGTTAAATCTTTTATTTGGGTGTTATAAGTAGCACTAGTAAATACAGCTGGATAAAATAAAATAAAAACTCAGTTTAGGTTGCTTTGCAACACAGTTTGATTATTTTAAATGGGGGGGGGGGGGGGGGGGGGGGGGGTTATGATCATTTTCTATACCCACTGTATGCTTGTTGGCTTACAGCCCTGAATATAGGGGGCCCTTTGAACCCTTGTAATGTTTTACTGCACACTAATTAATGTGCGTTATTTAATGTATTGATGTGCATTATGTTAAAGAAGACCATTCATTTTGACCAATTAGATTAGAATAAATCGTTAAGATCACAAATCTGATGTTTAGAAGCAATATGACAGATTGGAGGTCTAACCTTTTGATTTGCATTGGGAAGGAGAAGTTGCCTTCGCTGTCTTCCAGGTCACTGATGCTCAGTAGAAGCCCTGCATGGATCTGTACATTAAAAAGAAAGGGACAAGCAGCAAATGGTTAAGGTGGCTTACAAACTGAAGCCAAAATGTAATTCCATGTCCACACAGGTCCATATCATGGGGCAAAGGAAGAATATCTTAACACAAAGGATAATCTGGGCTCCGGAAAGCTAACTTGTCAAAGAACCTCAATGGTCAGTTCCATAATTATAAGAGCTTGGCTGAATGACTACTTTATTTGGTTACTTGCTTGGTTGGGAATCAAAATGGATGGTCTTATAAGTTAAGCTCAATATAAGTACACATTTTTGAGTTCCTAACAACGTCTCGAAAATGGTTCATTGAAGTATTAATCTACTGGTTCTTTAAAGCCTCTACTCCCCTAGGGCCCCACCTGCAGACCCTTGTACTTGTTGCACCGCTCCTAGACCTTAGCAGTCCTTAGTGGGAGTGGGAACATTGATTTGTAAGGGATGTAATGGTAGTGAGCTCTAGCAATCTTGTGCGTCAGTGTCTCCAATCTCCCCTGTATCATGTCCACAGACATTGACCATCTCCTGTAGTATGTCTTAAGTCCCTATCAGTCTTCTGAAGAATGACATTTACTGAATATTATATGTGGCCATTTGGTGTTAAGGGCTGCAGTTGAGGCCCTCTGTAGCATGTAAATTAACCACCACTGCTATACTCTGTAGTTGTATTTCTTGTTCTATCCACACTCTTGCATATCTCACCTGTGCGCCATTCTTCATGGGGTTACCCAGCTCACACACCACAAGTTCTGTGTCATTCGCTTTTCTTGGAGTGCACAAAATCTTCTCCTAGAAATCCATAGTAACATAAAATGTTCAAAGAGAAATTGTTCTCATTTATGGAACTATTGTTAAAGATGAAGGCATAACAGCACCCACATAGCCAACAGGTTATTGAGTAATGGGAGATGTCAGGGAAAGGAATGTTCATTTACAGGGTTAGGCGCACAGGGTTAGGTTCATCTAGTGATCAGGCCTATTTTTATAAATATACACACCTCAGCTTCTCCCAAAATCTGCATATAATGAGCCCCAGGGGGAAGCGTAGCGTGCAATTCTGCTTCGTAAGCCCCTTCTCCAAAGTTTTCTGCATCAAAGTGGATTTGTACAAGATTCTCCTCTCCAATAACAAGTGGATCCATACCCCTATAAAATAAGACAAAGAAATAGAAAAGTTCTTTGGATGCAATATGATCAAATATCTAAAAAATGTCCAGCTGTAGCTCTTATCCTCGAAGGAAACACTTGATGTAAGAAACTGTGCAATATTAGGGTTGATTTACTAAAACTGGAGAGTGCACATTCTGTTGCAGCTGTGCATGGCAGCCAATACACTTCTAACTTAAGCTTGTTCAAAAAACCTGGAAGCTGATTAGTTTCTATGCAGAACTGCACCAGATTTTGTATGTTCCAGGTTTAGTAAATCAACCCAAATGAATCAATCAGTGGGAAAGGTTATTTACCCAAGTTAATTAACAGTTAGAAAGCATCAGGTTATAGAAACACACAATTGGCAGTTATACACACAAATACATCAAGTAGAAAAAAACAGCAGCAATAAACAGTGTCAACTAATGATAAGACAGTGGCTAAACCGTTGACCTGTCTGGTACCAGTCACTTTTTGTATTTAACCTGCAAAGAGTGTCCTTGGCTAGGGAAAGGCCTATGGTGATCACTGTCATAGCAGTCAGGAGTTAGTAGACTCCACGAGCTCAACCTTCTGCTGGCGGGGCCCACATTTTGTGTTGGTGCACTTAAAATACAATACATTTAAGAATTCAGCATGCAGTGGTACAATGTTGCTAAATTACTGTTGGTCTCCCTCTGCTAGCAGCAGTAATGTGAAGCCAACCAGCAGCCACTTAACAGTTCTGTCTGCACAGCAAACTCCGGTCCAGATGTTCGGCAACCACGGACTCCTGTGGCAATATCCTCAGCGTCAGTCCCCTCTGTGTAACCATTTCCCAACAAACTAGGTTGGGGTATCAGGCCTAAGGATGATGGCCCTCTGCTTTACTGCACATGGCCAAGATGTGCACTGCATTGGTTCTCTTGCAGAGCCTCCCCTTCCTTATTTTGCCCAGGAAAAAATATCTCTGGTTCCTCCCTTTTTATCCCCACTCCTGGGCACTGAAGTCATTCCCCCATGTGCCACAACAGCCAAGTCCCTTTGGTGATCTTTGTTTGCCACAATCCATCACTGTTATGCATTAGAGTCTCTCTGGTGCATCATTCCCCACTGGCTCCCTCTAGTGGATTGAAGCGAACCAGCACTGGCTATATTAGCATAGAAGTCTTATGTGAACACATAGAGCAGCTGCAACTTGATGTCTTAGTAGGTGTTTCTTCACTGCTAGCGAAGGAAACTCACCCTTATGCCTGCAGTAGACTGATGACATTATTACAGCCTAGATAAAGGAAATAGACTGGAAGTCAGACTTCTTTTTTGGCAAGCCAGGTAGGAGCCAAACCTACATCTTCTATCTTCTGATTGTCAGAATACTTTTTTAATAATAAAGGTGGCATGTTCTTGTTTCTGTATATTATGACATGCCAAGAATGTATTTATGTAGCTACTGTAAACTGTAAAGCTACTAAAAGATCTAATTTCAGGGGAACCCAAGGCTGTGAGGATTGATGATATGTTGGAGGTGAACTCACCAGCCAGCACTCAGCTGCAGGTCAGGAATGCAGATATTGTCTTCTCCACAATCCAGTAATATATGTATCTAGAACACAAGGTCAGGGAAATACATTTTTCACAAAATGGATTTGATTACACGAGACTTGATGCAAGTACACCCCTCTCATTTCTGTATATCTTTTCATGTGACAACACTGAAGAAATTACACTTTGCTACAATGTAAAGTAGTGAGGGAAATAAAACCAAAGAATTTCCAAGCTCAACTTGCCAACCAGCCTGCGACCAACCGAATTAACCTGTCTAACAGTATGCATTAAAAATAGGGGTTTAGTTGCACACATTTGCAAATACATGCGTAAGCTGCAGGCCCCACCAAGGCACCTTGTATCCTGCAGACCCCAACTCTAAATTTGAAGAGTCTCCACAGTGGGAGCACATGTATTCTGATGGATAGATGAAGGGCAGATGACTGGAGGGAGCCCATCCTCCTTAAAGGCACAGGAACACACTGAACACCCAGCACATTGCACAATGGCAGCAAAGGTGTCCGTGCAGAAATTCTTTGGTTTTATTTGACATGCGTTTGCCCTTCTAGTGCTCCTTGCTGCAAAGGCCAGTTATAGGTAGGGGCAGTGACATTTTTTTTTAAGTAGTCTACAACTTGTATAAATTTGTAAAATTTCTGTCCCCTCAAAATAACTCGACACACAGCCAATAATGTCTAAACCGCTGGCAACAAAAGTGAGTACACCCCTAAGTGAAAATGTCCAAATGGGGCCCAAAGTGTCAATATTTTGTGTGGCCACCATTATTTTCCAGCACTGCCTTAACTCTCTTGGGCATGGAGTTCACCAGAGCTTCACAGGTTGCCACTGGAGTCCTCTTCCACTCCTCCATGACAACATTAGGGAGCTGGTGGATGTTAGAGACCTTACGCTGTTTGAGGATGCCCCACAGATGCTCAATAGGGTTTAGGTCTGGAGACATGCTTGGCCAGTCCATTACCTTAACCCTCAGCATCTTTAGCAAGGCAGTGGTAATTTTGGAGGTGTGTTTGGGGTCATTATGTTGATATACTGCCCTGCTGCCCAGTCTCCAAAGGGAGGGCATCATGCTCTGCTTCAATATGTCACAATACATGCTGGCATTCATGGTTCCCTTAATGAACTGTATCTCCCCAGTGCCGGCAGCAGTGTTGTCACATGAAAAAATATAATAAAATATTTTACAAAAATGTGAGGGGTGTAATCACTTTTGTGATATACTGTATATTAGCAATGTACCTGGCTCTCATACTACATTATCCATAGCTCACCTGCTCTTGTAGGAAGGTGTTCCCATGTATTATAGGTGGTAAGATGCTAGAAGATGGTGCATTGTTCAGACTGACGTTCACACTGATAACTATTGGGCTCAGCTTATCCTTAAACTCATTTTCACCCTGAAATAAATCACAGAATAGAATTTATATAGGTTTAGGTTATATAGGCTAGTGATGGCAAACCTTGGCACCCCAGACGTTTTGAAACTACATTTCCCATGATGCTCCACTGCAGTCTACAGTGTAGGAGAGCATCATGGGAAATGTAGTTCCAAAATATCTGGGGTGCCAAGGTTCGCCATCACTGTTATAGGCTAAGCTGATTAAGGTTAAAAGTGAAATTTGATGACAACACACACCCGCAGATAGGCCCCGATATCGGTGCAGGTCCGCTGTAAATTGCTCTGGCTCTCTATAGTGATTTTTTTGCTGGGCTGCGATGAATCGGTGAAGAGGGTCCTGCGGAGAAATCGGCTCTTCTGGCTGTCCAGCTGAATGTCAGCAGACAGGCCTTGATAAAGAGACAAGGTGACATAACGGGTGTTAAGTTAGCCAAGAATGACACCCAACATCTCTGCATTAAACTAACAAACTTGTACCCATGTTTATCCACCATTGGCTCCAACCACCTCAGCCATCCAATTAGATTCAAACACTTGCCAACTCTTATCTCAAGCTGGAAGCCAATTTGTTGGTATGCAGCATTGCCCCAGGTACGTAAAAATATACCTCAGATTGTACCATTAAATTGTAATGTGTATGGCCAGCTTCAGAAATGTTCTTTCATATAAATGATCATTACACAAAATTATAAAAATTAACGTATATAGTACATTGCAGTATTTTTGTACAATCTCCCATTTAGATTTATCAGCCACTAAAAAGTGCAAGTGCCTTTCAGCCAGGACATTACCTGCTGAAGTGTGCATGTTTTCCCAGTATTTGTGTGGATTCATCAATATTGATTATTTTAGCATTAGTAAATACAGTGGAACCTCGGATTACGAGCATAATCCGTTCCAGGAGAATGCTCGTAATCCAAAGTACTCGCATATCAAAGCGAGTTTCCCCATTGAAGTCAATGGAAACAAAAATAATTTGTTGTGCATTGACTTCAATGGCATGCAATACTGCATGTGGCCAGAGGTGGGGGCGCCAGAGAGCCTCGGAAACACACAGAAAGGCCAGAGGACAGCTTCGCTGACCTCTGCAAACCTCGGAAAAAGTTGGGAACGGGGTATTTCTGAGTATTTCCGAAAGGCCCGGTGCCCCCCCACCTCAGGCCCAACGCGGTACTGCACACCGCTGGGGCTTTAATCCTGCTCGTGTTGCAAGACAACACTCGCAAACAGAGTCAGGATTTTTAAAAATACAGTGCTCGTATTGCGAAACACTCGTTAACCACGTTACTCGCAATCCGAGGTTCCACTGTAGTTAGGAAGTTTTGTATGCAAATGATGTCATATTTTCCAGGACATTTCAGAAGGGGAGGGGGGGGTTTTCTTGCCTGCATGCCTGAGCTAAGGGCAGACGGACTAAACAGCTACATGAATCATCTGCCCTTATTCAAGATGGCCATGTCCAGAAATGCTAGGGGGTGATTTTCAATGTCAGCAAAATAAAGCATGGAGACATTGATGGATGAGTGAGTTGGCTTTGAATATTAAGATATTGAATAGTGTTTTTTTTTTTTGGCTTGTGGTGCTCGGATGCATTGTAGTTTTGTTTGGCTTCTGTCTAAATTGGCCCTAGTATATAAAATGCAAGGCCCCAGTGTGTACAATTTAGCTATGCACATATGTTATCACATTCTTTATGCCAGTCCCAAGCCTGAGCAATTGGGATGGATTTAGGAAAGACCTGATGACCTACCGCAAAATTGGCAAGAAAAGGCATTTAGGTGAATCAGTTAAGGTCCCAAGAGATTACCCAAAGAATCTACAAAGAGTCAGATACAACTGTATGGATATATACATACATATAGTGTAGGGGACTACTATCACCAAACCATGCGTAAACCATCTATTCATTTTACATCCAGTCAGGTAGTCACAGCCAGTGAGCCAATGAGAAAAGAGCGGAGGTGGGGCTGAGCTGTGCTCCGTGTTTGATTGAAAACACAACAGCAGCTCAGGAGCAAGCCTGCTCATGTGCCTCCATAGCAAGCTGCTTGCATTGGGGGCAGGAGGGAGGGGCCAAGAGTGCTGGCAGGGGACCTGAGAGGAGGATGATCCGGGCTGCTCTGTGCAAAACCACTGTACAGAGAGGTAGGTATAACTTTTTTTTATCTGCCTTTAATATCACTTGAATGCATTCCCTGCTGTAGGGTAAAACATGCTCCACTATCTGTCCTAGCCTCTCCTGCCCCTAAACACTTACCTGACTCCTCTCATTGATCCAGTGCTGTCTCCGCTGCAGAACCACTTCCTGGTCTCATAGGAGACACCAAGGGCAGAGCAGAGGAAGCCATAGGCTTCTGCTGCTGTCAGTCAAATTCTTGTTAGGAGAGTGAAGGGGCGTGGCTTACCGGCGTTGTGTGTGGATGTGCACAGCATGAATCAGGAGTGTGTCTGCAAAGGTGCCCCCATAGTACATGGCTTGCCATGGAGGCACCCGGAGGAAGGAGAAACAGACAGCGCTGGTTAGGGACTAAAAAAAAAGGAGCAGATAAATATAAAAAAAAAATATCCTTTAATATCAGTTTAAAGGCAAATCCTCATGCTACATGCTTTGATACTTTTTGATACTTCTAAATGTATTGTACAATTAGGTTCTAAAGTGTATGGGGGGGATTTACATGCTACACCAGCTTGAATTTGGCACACAGTATGTTAACATACCGTATTTATCGGCGTATAACACGCACCCTAACTTTACGAGGGAAGTTTCAGGGAAAAAAACTTTCCACACCCCCCTGCGTATAACACGCAGGCACAGTTTTCCCTCTATTTTCAGGGTTAAAAAGTGAGTGTTATACGCCAATAAATACAGTAAGTACAATGGAACATGGGTAGGGAAAACTGGCAGTATATATAAGCCCTATGAGAGTATGTACATGGTATGCAAATAAGGTATATATATTATTCTTACTCAGTGTTTTGGGTAGACTTTTCCCCGAGGTCCGGACACACACGCTCACTGTGAAACTAGAGAAATCAGACTTATCAATCACTTTATTAAACACACAGGAATTTTATCTACAAATGTTATTAATGTAGCAGTGCTCCCTAATCTGGGAAGCCATTGGCCCCTCCCAATATGGGTTTCCACTTTAGGCCTCTTACACACAGATCCGTTTTTCTTCAGGTTTTTCTTTTCAGTTTACCAAATCCATCTAATATGAGGTCAAACCTCAAGAGTCTCAATTTGTATGCAATCAGGCAGGCCCTTGTACTACATAGTTTTGGAAAACTGAAAAGAAAAACCTGAAGAAAAACTGATCTGTGTGTAAGAGGCCTTACTTTTCATGCCGTTTCACACAGGGGCAACCTGACTTACAGCATGACTTTGCAAGGCGACTTCCGCGCGACTTGGAGCAACTTGCAATGCGGCTTAAAGTTGCCTATAGGACAGGCAACTTTGCCTGTGGCCAATCACAGAATAATCAGCTCTGTGGGAGGGAGGGGTTTGTCTGAGTAAACTATTTTCTCTTCCTGTAAAGCTGCTTCAGTTAAGACAGTGAACCGACTTTGCAGGCAACTTCCATTGAAATCAATGGGTATAAGTTGCCTAGAAGTAGTACAGGAACCTTTTCTGAAGTCGGAGCGACTTCAGTAGTGTACATTAAGATGGCTCTCATTCACTTCAATGGAATTTCTCATGTCGCGTGACTTGGGGCGACACAAGTTGGATCCCAAGTCGCTGTAGTGTGAACCGGCACTTAGATATAACCGATGCCTCTTGAAACTCATAATAAGAAAAGGTGAAGGTGCTAATTCTTGTAGGATTTGAGTTTTTATGTTTTTTTTGTTTGTTTTTATAAAGCTTTATTAAACCATTTTTTTTTATGATGCACTTAGTCACAAATAAAAAAAATATTCATGTTATTACTTTTCCCCTTTTCTTGTATCCCAAAGCACAGTGGTAGGCAAACAACCAGAGACCAGCATATCATACATACTTATGAAATGAGGTGAGTCCTCTTAGGTCGCGTACACACGATCGGTCAAAACCAATGAAAACGGACTGAAGGTCCGTTTCATCGGTCCAAACCGATCGTGTGTGGGCCCCAACGGTCAGTTATCCTTCAGTCAAAAAAAAAAAAAGAACTTGCTTTAAAATGTAACCGATGGACGCCTAACCGATAGGTCAAAACCGATCGTTAGTACGCACGAGCATCGGTTAAAAATCCACGCATGCTCAGAATCAAGTCGACGCATGCTTGGAAGCATTGAACTTCATTTTTTTCAGCACGTCGTTGTGATCGCGTTCTGACACGATCGGTTATTTAACTGATGGTGTGTAGGCACATCAGACCATCAGTCAGCTTCATTGGTTAACCGATGAAAATGGTCCTTCGGACCGTTCTCATCGGATAGACTGATTATGTGTACGTGGCCTAAGTCATCATTAGGAAAGCTGGGTTTCTAAATACACAATCCTGCCCTATTATTTGACCTAAAGGAACACCATTTGCTTTTATTTATATATTGTCCTACAACAGC
Organism: Rana kukunoris; assembly: GCA_029574335.1. Lineage (NCBI taxonomy): Eukaryota > Metazoa > Chordata > Amphibia > Anura > Ranidae > Rana > Rana kukunoris. Next base: position 26,175,608 of record CM056060.1, read on the forward strand.
TGCCTTACCAGCTGACATCACCAATACTGGGTTGTTTACAGTTCTTCAGGTCCGGGTTCAAGGAATCTGGAGTGAATATCAATGAAGTATGGAGAAGAACAACCGGTTGGGCTCTGGCACAAAGAATACAAACAAATTAGGATAGCACCAAAATCATTATACCTTTTGACAATTTATGAAGTTCTCTTTAAAATAACATATATACTGTATATACCGTACTGTGAAAAAGTTTTTAGGCAGGCGCAAAGAAATGATGTAAAGTAAGAATACTTTCCAAAATATGTATGAGCAAACAGGAAAAAAAAAATCGAAACCAAATCAATATTTGGTGTGACTACTGTTTAGTTTTAAACCAGCATCAATTCTTCTAGTCACATAGTTTTTGAAGTAACTTGGCAGGTAGGTTGTTCCAAAAATCTTGGAGAACTAACCACAGACAGACTTGATTATGAATAGATCACAGCTCTGTGGGTGCCAAACCATCACTTCCAGGACTCTGTTCTTCTTTATGCTGAAGATAGTTTTTAATGACATTGGCTGTATATTTGGGGGTCGTTTGTTGTCCTGCTGAAGAATACATTTGGTGCCTATCAGACACCTCCCTAATGGTATGGCATTATGGATAATTAGCCGTCTGTATTTCTCAGCTTTGAGGACACCATTGATCCTGACCCAATCCCCAACTCTATTGACAGAGATGCAGCCCCAAACTTGCAAGGAACCTCCACAATGCTTCACTGTTTCTTGCAGAGACTCACCCATCGAGTCTCTCTGAGATTACATGAAGAGACAGAAGCAACAGAGACAGGATAAATCCAAGAAGGGTTTTGATAGATGTTTGGAACACCCTACATGGCATATACATTAACGAACTGTGTCCAACTTTACATAGGAGAACTAATGCTTTTAAATAAAGAAAGGGTAAATACACCAAATATTTACACATACAATACACCACACCTGCCCTCTGGACCCTGTTACTTTGCAAATGCTCAGTTCACCCTCTGGCTCTGTTCTACACTCTCTAACCCACATCTTCAATCTCTCCCTCTTATCTAGCATATTCCCCAACTCTCTAAAACATTCACTAGTCACCCCCATACTTAAAAAGCCCTCACTGGACCCCACCAATCTTAACTTAGGCCCAAGCTCCTTGACTCCTCTTTTAATTAAAACTTCTTGACCATCTTTACAACCAACTGAGCGACCACCTCGCATAGAATAACCTTCTTGATCCCCTTCAGTCTGTTTTTCGCCCTTAGTACTCCGCAGAAACTGCCCTCCTAAAACTAACAAATGATCTACTAACGGCCAAACCCAATGGACACTACACTACTCCTACTATTTGACCACCCCCTTCTGAAAAAACTTCATGCCTTTGGTCTCTGACTGTACTCTTTACTGGTTCTTTTCCTACTTATCCAACTGCACCTTTATCGTTAATTACAAATCTCCTTTTCCTTTCTCTGTCGGGGTCCCCCAAGGTTCTGTTCTTGGGCCTCTACTATTCTTAATCTACACCTCCTCCCTGGGTGAGCAGATAGCCTCCATGGATTCCAATACAATCTCTACACTGATGACACTCGAATGTATCTCTCTATACCTCAGCCCACTCCTTCAGTCTCCTCACGTATCACTAATTTACTAACAGACAATATCAGCCTGGATGTCACACCATTTCCTTGAACTCAAGCGATCCAAAACCAAGCTCATAAATTTTGCTCCCCCACGTGCCCCTTTCCCTGATCTCTATATCAAGATCGATGGCACAACTATCAGCTTATCCCCACAAGCCAAGGTTCTAGGTGTAATCCTCGACTCTAAACTATCCTAACGTCCTATCACTGTCCAAATCTTGCTGCCTCAACCTCTGCAACATCTCCAAAATACGTCCTTTTCTAACCAATGACACCACAGCTTCTAATTCACTCCCTGGTTATCGCCTGCTTTGACTACGGCAACTCCCTTCTCATTGGCTTACCTTTACATAGGCTATCCCCCCTTCAGTCAATTATGAATGCGGCTACCAGGCTCATCCACCTTACCAACCACTCAGTGTCTGCTATACCTCTGTGTCAATACTTCCTTTGGCTCCCGCTCACCCAACTAATTTAAGGGGGTGTAAAATGCTGTGTCTTTTCACCTTAATGCATCCTATGCATTAAGGTGAAAAACTTCTGACAGTGACCGGACAAATATCCATACATAATTACATATAGAAAAATGCACAAGTCCATCCAGTTCAACCAACAAAGAAAACCAACACACTCAAATAGAAAACCTCCATATACACTATCCAGTACTCAGTACAGTACCCAATACAGTTGATCCAGAGGAAGAAAACAAGAAAGAATGATCCAATTTGCTCCAGCAAGGAAAATAAAATTCCTTCCTGATCCACCACCAAGAGGTAGTCGGATCTTCCCTGGATCAACTTTCCCTATAAAATGATAGTATCCAGTTAGATTATGTACATTTAGAAAATAATCCAGGTCTTTCTTAAAACAATCTTCTAAGTTGGCCAGAACCGGCTCTTGAGTCTATTCCACATCTCTTGCTGTGAAGAAGCCTTTCCGTATTTGGAGATTAAATCTCTTTTCCTCCAGAGGTAAAGAGTGCCCCCTTGTCCTTTGTGATGCCCTTTAAGTGTATAACTCAACACCAAGTTCACTATATGGACCTTTATGTATTTATAGATACATATATCCCCCCCTCTTCGCAAGAGAAAATAAACTCAGTTCAGCTAATCTTTCCTCATAGTTGTCCTTCTCTTTACTTTCTCCAGTTCCCCAATATTATCTATATTTAGAACAAGATGTATTCTTTTTGAAGAATGTGTAGGGAGTGGGTGCCAGGTATGCAAAAAATCCCATGTAATGTTTTTACAAGGAGATCTAACCACTTGCCTACTGTGCACCTACACCCCCTTCCTGCCCAGACAAAATATAAGCTTCCGGCTCTGCGTCGCTTTAACTGACAATTGCGCGATCGTGCGACGTGGCTCCCAAACAAAATTGCCGTCCTTTTTTCCCCACAAATAGAGCTTTCTTTTGGTGGTATTTAATCGCCCGTGCGGTTTTTATTTTTTGCGCTATAAACAAAAAAAAACGACAATTTTGAAAAAAGACACAATATTTTTTGCTATAATAAATATCCCATTAAAAAAAACAAAAAAAAAACATTTTTTATCTCAGTTTAGGCCGATACGTATTCTTCTACATATTTTTGGTAAAAAAATGTAAAAAATAAAATCGCAATAACCGTATAGTGACTGGTTTGCGCAAAAGTTATATTGCCTACAAAATAGGGGACATAATTATGATTTTTTTTTTTTAACTAGGAATGGTGGCGATCTGCAATTTTTTTCTCAGGACTGGGACATTATAGCAGACACATCGGACACTTTTGACACATTTTTGGGACCATATACATTTATACAGTGAACAATGCTATAAATATGCATTGATAACTGTATAAATGTAACTGGCAGGGAAGGGGTTAACCACTAGGGGGCGGGGAAGGGGTTAAATGTTTCTCCTAGTTTGTGTTCTAACTGTGGGGGGAGGGGGGGTGACTGGGGAGGTGACCGATTGTGTCCCTATGTACAAGGGACACAATCGATCTCCTCTCTCCCTGACAGGGACATGCAGCTCTGTGTTTACACACAGAGCTCCACGTCCCAGCTCAATTACTGGGCAATCGCGTGTGTCCGGCGGCCGCCGGGCACACGCACGGGGGTCCCAGTGATGCGACGGGTGCGCGCGCGCCCCTAGCAGCTTTCTATGACTGCACGTCATATGACGTGCAGTCAGGACAATGAAGTTATCCGCCCGCCGTCATATGACAGTGGACGGATGACAAGTGGCTATGTAAAGTCTCTTACCTGAAGACATAGACTGTGTCCGCTTCAAAAGCTCCAACTACCAGATCTGCAAGGCAAAGGGTTTAGTTTTAGTGGTGGGGAGCACAGTGCTAGGATACATCACACTGAATAGTAAAAAGGCTGGTAGGTTCTCGTAAATTTCATTGGGAATTATATAGTTGTTTTTTTTGTTCATTACCTGGATATCCATTCTGATCAATGTCTTGCCCTCCTCTCAATGAAAAGCCAAAACTGGATGGTGCTGCTTGGGGGCTCTCCAAAATCTGTGATGGATGTGTAGACAGCCCTGACTTTTCACCCTTGTAAATGTAAACACAGCCAGCTCCAGACTGACCTCCAAAAGGAGAGCCTACAGCCACATCTAGAGAAGAAAGATACCGTATTTACAGACAACAGCCTCAAATGTAATATTTCACGTTTGATTCAATGACATTTGAACCACCTGAGCATTCTAAGATTGAATTAGCCATACTGGAAGTTAAATTTCCAGATATGGATTTATCAGAGATTTCAGCACAGAGCAAAAACATTTTTGGGGTCAGAAAAAAAAAAAGTTAAAAATAATTTATTATATACTTATAATTTTCATGTTTAGAATTAATTTAAAAAGTATATCTAAAGAAGGTGTATAAGAAGAACCATAATTTAAAATGTGGTTAAAAAGAATGTAAGAAGACCACTAAACAAACAAAAAACCCTATACAATATACTACACGATGATAAATTAAGTATATTGTTTTTTATTATAAATTTTAAGCATGTTTATGATATAAATTCAGTGTATTTCATCTACAGTGGGGAAAATAATGATTTTATCCCCTGCAGATTTTGTAAGTTTGACCACTTACAAAAAAATGAACGGTCTATAATTTTTATCATAGGTGTATTTTAAATGATAGAGAAAAAACATACACGATACAAATGTTATAAATTCAGTCGTAGTTCAGTGAGTAAAATAAGTATTTGATTCCCAACCAAAACATGACTTAGTACTTGTTGGAGAATCCCTTGTTGGCAAGCAAAGAGGTTAGACGTTTCTTGTAGTTGTTTACCAGGTTTGCACACATCTCAGGAGAGATTTTGGTCCACTCTTCTCTACAGATCTCTTATAAATCTTTAAATTGGAAGGCCATGCAAAAACTAAAATCCCTGCATCTATAGACACCAGGGATCTAACACTAACCTCTCTATACCTGTACCTTTTTGGAAGCCGATCTGGCCCGCACCGACCTCACTATGAGGCTTCCATTGTTGTCCGTCTCCTCTGCACCTGCCTCTACAGTGAAGCTGTAGCTGACAGTTCTGCATGGGATCCGGTCAAAGCGAGTCAGTTTGGCTTCCAAAAAGGTATGTATACTCATTTTATCTTTACAGGGATAGAGAGGTTAGTGTTAGATCCGTGGTGTCTATAAATGCAGGGATTTTAGTTTTTGCATGCACTTCTAGTTGAAATTTCATCTCCCTTCATAAATTTTCTATAAGATTTCTTTGTAACTGGGAAAAATTACAAAATCTGCAGGGGATTAAATATGTATTTTCTGCACTGTATACTATATACTTTTTATATGTATTTGGTGCCTTTGTTGTATCTTTTGTAGCCCTGATGAAGGAGATGTTTTCTGGTCCTTAAAAGTCATTGATCATTATAAATTTGATATCTAGACATTTAATATCTAGGGTGGTGCTTCAGTCTTAGATTGACTCAAATACCAAACCATTTTTTTTTACGTAGAGAAGCTGCCAGCCCTGAATCCAGATACTTTGTCCAACTACTACTATAACCCCTCTAGCAATAGGATAACCCTAGACTCCCAGCGCAATTTTCCATTTCTTCCAAACTGAACTAACTGTAGCTTCTTATATCACTATGCAGCTATGGAGGGGAGATTTCAAGCTCCAACCACCACCACGGCCTTCACAATGTGTCCCACACCCCTTTTGTATATTCATTTGACCTTTAAACAATTATGGAGAATGGACCATCATGTACAGGTACTTTTCTATATGGTATTGTATGGTTGATAATGTTAATACAAATTATTGGAAAATAGATTTTAAAACGGACCAACCCTTAAAATGACATCAAGTTCCTTTGAAGGCAATGTAAAGGGTTTTTTTTTTCTGTATGTACTAACGGTTAGGGGTTAAGATGCAAGCTTTTATTTTTAAATCAAAAGATTTTTATTTTCTTGGTTGGATTTAACGGACATGTGTCTCTTTCCAATTTAGCTTTATAATTATCTTTGAAAGAAAGTGCAAGTTTTTTTTTTAGATAACACACAAATAAGTGTCGCCTGATACCATTGTATCCATCTTGATCCAGGTCTCCTAGAGAAGCAATGGATGCACCAAAATGTCCATACACACGATTTCCCCTGAGAAGCTGAGGGGTCCTGTCCACAATCATGGGCCTCTTCTGCAGATATATATAGACTTGCCCAACTTCCAGGAACTTTCCACTGGACTTGCGCTCCATGAAAAGGGGAGCTCCCACCAGTAGATCATCAAGCCTGCAAGTAAACATATAGAATAGATGTCAACCAGGGTATAGAGCTTTTATACAGTAGCGATCAATCTGATTGGACATCAAAGATCATACTTACAAGCTACCGTTTAATTAACATTAAACCTGTTTGTTGACTGAAAACAACACCAATTTCAACACAGAAAATATTAATATATCTGGACCAAAAGCTTGGTTCAGCATCCATTTGAATAAAGTTTAAACTTTAATAAAGTAATCCCCAACCAATGGCTCAGGACCCAGATGTAGTCAGCAATTACCTATGAGTTTGCTCTTGTAAATCTGTTAGCAAATGCTCAGTATTGCCACAAACAGATCACTATACTCACAAATGTCAAATCCAGTAGGGGCTGTCTTAACAAATCATTTTATCAACCCATGAGACAATTTATTTTGTCAAAGCTACTGAAAGCCTGTTTCTTAAATGATATATTATAACAGAGCGGTTTTCTTGATTCTGAATCTGTAGTAAATCAGATTATAACACTAGATGGCTCTACATTCGTGTGAAATGATATTTTGCAACAAATGAGACTCACCCATCTCCGTTGATGTCTGTAACAGCTACTGAATGGCCAAAATAGGAGGCTGCCTGCAGAAAACACAACGTAAAGACTGAACAACACGTCATATATTGGATATGCCATTAAAAGAGGGAGTTTAACCCAAAAAAAAAGGACGTGTTATTTTTAAGAAAAAAAGACTACATAAAAAATACCGTTTTGTTAGAAAACTAGAAAAGAAATAAATAAATACTGGAATAGAGAGGCATTACACAGAGACAGGTTACCTTCCGCTATTGAGTGAAATATACAGTAATACCTCATGTTGCCGGTAACACGGTTCATAAGCGTTTCACAATATGAGCTATTATTTCGAAAAAATCCTGACCTCGGTTTGCGAGTGTTGTCTCGCAAAACGAGCAGGATTCAAGCCTCTTTGATGAGCGGTACCGCATTTGGCCAGAGGTGATTGGGCATCAGTGACACTCTGAGCCGTTCGGATGCACTCGGAAATATGTGGAAATACTCGGAAACACTTCGTTCCCCGAGTGTTTCCCGAGCCTCTCCAAGGCTTTCCTAGTGCATCTGAACGGTCTCCGAGTATTTGCGAGTCTCTCCGGCGCCCCCCACCTCTGGCCACATGCGTTACTGCATACAATAGAAGTCAATGTGCAACAAATTCTCTTAATTTCCTTTGACTTCTAATGGGGAAACTCGCTTTGATATGCGAGTGCTTTGGATTACAAGCATTCTCCTGGAACGGATTATGCTTGTAATCCAAGGTTCCACTGTATAACACATCATTAATACAGGCATACATGTCAAAGTCTCTCTTATACATTATTCCAGTGTTGGAGGGGACAGATGCTCCTGCAGTATCAATTTATCTCATAGAAAGCTATGCAGTGACAAGTTATTATTCAGTCCTTTTTGGCGACATCTAGTTTAACAGAAAGATCCACTGCGCTTCCTTCTGTAACAGTATTTTGTTCCTGTCCCCTCTCCTATCAGACAACTGGAGTTTATAGATGACCATACATTGAGGCTTGTCTCTAAAGTGTATCACTATTGGTAATTCATCATCACAAATATCATCATTGGTATAGGGTTCTGTATTTGTATATGGATTCACTTGCCGACTTGTCCTTGTGAAAAGCAATACGTGGGACGAACCTTCTCGTGAGGGGCAATGAACATCTGACCAGCATAAAGAAGGGCCATATTAATCACAGCGTCCCCCATCACATTAAAGACCCCTCTGGAACTCCATTTCAGATCATTGATATCCCACAATGGAGGGGGGATTCATGCCTACGAGGGGTTTCTCGTCTTGAAACAAACATTCTGGATACATGAACTTAAATCCTATTCACCGTTCGGTATAGTTTAGTACATAATATATATATATATATATATATATATATATAATATAAGCATATTTATGTATGGGCTTATATGTAATATATGTAAGTCCCTGATTGTAGGGTCCATTTTATTCATTAATCTGGTTCTGTTTCTTCTGCCTATAGGGGCTCCGATTATATCCAGGGTGAAACCTGGAGTATATACAGTTGTCTGCCTTTAGCCGGTACAATGCAGAGACCAAAACGAGGCTTGGTGTATAGATTTGAGGTTTGGTGTGCACACAGTCACAGATTCAGTGACGTCACTGTGCGTTGGCTACAATGAGGCTTGGACTTCACGCATAGGGCAATGTGATTGGCTTTCAGAGCGAGGCGTGTAGCTCACACTAGTGACCATGCCTCTATGTTCTGACGCCACGAGCAGAACCATGCCACCCCTATCGGCTCATACATTTACATTTGTTTTATAAATATAGGCAATGTGAGGGAGCTGGCTTATGCCCCAGTTGAAGTCCATTGGGATGAAACACATCAGTCTTGCTTGCTTAGCTCCCCACTTTGCTTTTAATTTTGTGATCACAAATCTTTGTACACATCTTTTCCTTGATGTCTGTACCTTTTTGATAAATCTTTTCCTTGATATTTGTACCTTTTAAAAAAGCCATCTATTTTGGTCTACACCATATGAAGGCATTTTTCTTTTTATGATCCTCATATCTCTCCGAATGTGAATGTGTGCATTCTCTGCTTGCACCCAAAGTGATCTTCATCTGAGTTTCAGTCCTGCTTTGGTCCATAGGAGTTCCAGTGTCCAACATCAGAGTTCCGCATCCTGGTTCCTCAGCTTGATTGACCCACTGCCACTGGAACGTCTGGTAAGAGTGTTTACCCCCCACCCCGGGTGGAGGACACGTCATCCCTGGTGTTCTCTTTGCTGTTGTGGTCAATACATTTGCCTTTGCTTCAGAATCATATTTCATCTTGGAGTCCTTTCTTTAATATGGACTGTTTTAATACATTTGGTCATCTATTCATCTCACCATCCAGTGCCTTTTATTTTATATTGGTTCTGGTCATTGGAATTTGCACTCTGCACCTTACATTTATCTATATGGTATGACATATTGCACATGTTTTGTGTTTCATTGTTGTTCTCTAGCGCTACACTGTTTTACATTTCGTTTCAAATTATGTCTATTTTGTGTTAGCTGCTTTATATTTTATTTGGGTTAGCACAGTAATTTCACCCACATCTTCATATGGAGATTTCCATATACGTTCCATTTTTCAGGTAAGGCTCTAATTGGCTTGATTCGGTTTGCCTTCTGGGGACTGAGCACTCACCACTTTTGATTTTAGCCATTTAATATTCGTCATTGCATCACTTCCGCTTTCGTCCATGGAGACAATACTGCTGGGGGGAAGTGCTGGGCAAGGTAATGCAGAGGAGGCAGCTATGTATTGTATTGTCTGTGTGATTGTCTGTGTAATATTAACCACCCCCAGGACAAATTTAGTGAATTTGGACCCCTCAAAAAAAAAATTAGCACCAGCCGCCACTGCATCTGGGACCACACACTTACTTGTCATACTCACCTGTTCTCCTTTGAAGCTCATCATCTTTTTGCTGTCAGAATAGATTTCAACCTGGGATAGATAAGACATTGATTTTAGTCTGCAAACAAATTATTCAATTTCTCATGCTGCATGTAAAAAGCAAGAGACTTGGCATATACCATAAAGAATAAGCATATCTCAGCATTAATGAAAGTGATTTTATACTGAAATCATGGGCCCGGATTCACAAAGCTCTTACGCCGACGTAAATCACTTTACAGCGACATAGTGCAAATGTGCACCCGACGTATGTGTGCGCCAGAGTCACAAACCAAAATATGCCAAAAAACAGGCCATCCTACCCCGACGTATGTTGCTTACGCCGGCGTAGCATGGGCGCAAATATGGTTTGGACGCATGTTGCTTCTCCCATTGATTAGGCATTCAAATATGCAAATGAGGGAAATACGGCGATTCACAAACGTACATGCGCCCGACGCAGGCTACGAGTGGTGTGCGCAAGTGTACGTCCGGCGTAAAGTTATAGTCATAGATGAGGCGCAACCCAGCAATAGACATGCAAAGGTCTGCCCCAGAGAACACAGGCTGGCGTATTGGGTGTACGTTACGTTCACGGCGTACGTAGTGATCCAGCGTAGCTTAGGCAGTTGTGCCGGCGTAGTTGTAAGCATGCGCATAAGGGTGCAGTTTCAGGCGTCCACTACGCCACGGCGCATGCGCGTTCGTGATACTTCGGGCGTAAAACACTGCACCATGCTCGGACCATCATTTGCATGGGGTCAGGCCTGCGCCTTCGAAAGTACGATACGCTGGCGTATCTTGGTGAGCAATAGCTTGCTGAATACAGTGCATGTCTCTACTCGCTGCGCCGGCATAGCGTATGTGTGCACGCTACGCCGGCGTAAATGTGCACCCACTCTCTGTGAATCTGGGCCTAGATGTTTATCAAGTCCTACCAATAACTTCTTTGTAGTCAAAAAGCTTGGGCACCTACAAATAATTTGGAAATTACTTGCTAGCAGTCCTATCACAAATTCTGTACTTATAGAACTACAGTATATTGGATTAAATAATGTACTTGCTATATGATCAAATCTTAGAAAACAAATATTGTAAAATACTGTAGACCAATGGTCAGTTTACTATCATTCAGACTTTAGGTGGGGGCTAGACTGTGGTCAGTGGGAGTAGAAAAATGTCCTGCATCAGTGATATGAACAATACCCCATCTTTTGTGTTAGGTTGAGGAATAGAGCCTCATTGGCATCAGTGGGAGGAATAATATCCCATTGTTGGTGTGTGGCCAAAATGATGCCCTATTGTTGGGCTTAGTGGGAGGAATATTGCCTCAAATCAGTACCGTGTTTCCCCGAAAATAAGACGTACTCCGAAAATAAGCCGTAGCGGGATTTCGACACAAGATCGAAATATAAGACACCCCTCTGAAAATAAGACCTAGCGATGGCGTGTCGAATCTCCGAAAATAAGACGTAGCGATGGCGTGGCGAATCTCCGAAAATAAGACGTAGTGATGGGCGTGTCGTATGCGTAACGGCGCGGCGCGGAGCGGGAAACAAAACGTGATAGGCGTACGGTACTGTACTGGAGCTGAAGTGAGGAGAAGAATGTAAAGCTGTAAAGCTTCTCCCAGCACTGACCAGCAAACCCCTCTCTCACCCCACACAAACACCAGGAGATAGGGGGAAAAGCTGCTACCGTACTGAGCCCAAGAGATCACCCCAGCTCCACTGTGCTCCACATCAGCTTTGCTGGCCTATCTTTCTGTACAGCCAGACAAGATGAGTGCAAAGAGAAGAAGTTGGATATCCGAATGGTCCAAAAATGGCGTGCAGAATACGATAATCTCAGTCTACAGGTGGACAGAGGAAATGCTAAGAAGCGCAAGTGTGGTTCAGGTAGGCAACCTTTATTTTCTGTAATAAAAATAAGACACCCCCCGAAAATAAGCCATAGTGTGATTTATATTTGGAGGTATAGTAGGGCTAGATAAAGGAAAGCAAAGGGCCACATCCCGCCCCCCAGGCCACAGTTTGTGGACTATTACTGTAGACCATAGTGGCACATCAAAGTTCCAGAAAACTAAAAAACCTAATTGGTTATTTTGAGTCATTTTGTTGATACTCCTTGTTTTACTAAGTTCCTCAACACTGGCTATTGACTGATAAATCAATTTTTTCAATTTCTTTTACTGAAAACTGCAATTATAAATCAGTATTTCTCCACCTACCTTGTTGATCACTTTTGGCCAAACTTTAAATGAAAGAGATTGGATGGATTGGTAAATTTCTAATGTATTGACACAAACTATGTATTATGTAAAGCAATTCAATTATTCTAAAATGTTTACTTTTATTTTTTGTTTCGTTTTTTCAATAAGCTAGTTTTGAAAGTGACTGGAAAATGATTTTACAGATATCCAAATAACTAAAAAAAAAAATTAGGCAGACTGATCGGTCATATTAAAAATAGATACATATGTGGTCAACATAAATGTGCACAAACTGCCCAGCTCCACACCTTGAATTGTAGGTCAGTGCATTGTGCTGGACATAATGTCCTAAGACTTCTCAACAGATACATTCCACAATTAGTACTTACCATGCCCCTGCTTAAGATGATTGGGCTTCCAAGAACTATTTCTGCAAGAAAGCAAATAGCCACCTGTGTTAAAGTGCAATATGTTCTAATGGTAAGGAAGGTAGACAACTAGGGTTTTGTTTCTCCAGAGTATAGGTGCAGAAACTCAACCACACCCCAACTGCACCACCCATCACCAACACCTCGCAGGCTGCATCAAATGGCAGCAATCTTAATGGGACATTGTTAACTACCAGGGTGCAGGGTGTAGGAGTGCTCTACAGACAGAGTGAAGAGTTTGGGAATGCATTACATACAGTACATAGTGCTGCCCTGTAGACAACACTCTTGAATTACAGGCAAACAGCTAAATAGCCAGATGAAATACATATAAGGGGACAGTTTTACCTGCCAAATAATGTGCATTTCTTTTCATTCAGCCCCAAGATTTACACAACTCTGCCATACAGCACAGTTCTGTTTGGTGGGTAAAGGGACCTAATCTTTCTCTGCTGCAATTTTAATTCACATACGGGTTTACCACCCCAATCTGTAATTGGACAGTGAAAGGAGAAGCAGTACACCAAAGAAATTCCAGCAAAAGAAAGCTCCATTTGTGTGAAGAAAATTATAAGTGTTGCATGACCACGTAATTGTCATTCAAAGTGTGAGAGCCTGGGCAGGAAGGGGGTTTAACTGCCCAGTAAGCAAGTGGTTAAACATGACATTAATAAGACACTGAAACGCCATTTTTTTTATTGTGGCGCAGGGTACCCCTTAAAATCCAAACCAGACCTGAAGGCTCTGGTATGGATTTTGAGGGGGACCCCTAAGCCACGCATTTTTTTTTTTTATTTTGTTTTAGGGTTTCCCATAATATTCATACCAGACCCAAAGGGTAATGGACTAAGCGAGAACCCATGCCGTTTTTTTTTCAATTACTTTTTTATCTGTATTGCTGGGACCCGACAATTCATTATAGCCGTGAGTAGTTTTAAATGCCATTTTTTTCCTTTAGAAATGTCATTTTGTGCAGAGACTGTTATAAACACTGGAAACATGCGCTACTTTACAGGCATACTTACAGGCACCCTGATGAAGTCACGTAATCGCTGACGATACATGTAGGGACGTAGAGGCAACCGGAGTGACGCAGACGAGCTCGGCGCTCGTGGACACAAATGTTTTGTTTACTGTTTAAATGTGAGTACCTTGTATACTTTTTATGCAATAAACGCAATTGTAGTTAAAACATACTACATTATCCTGGGATTCCATTTACCGCTCCCCACAACCAGAGACGACATCCACGGATTACCCAAGGCACCATCCAGGCAGGTTGGGTTACGTTGGATACACTCAGGCTTTTCTTATATGCTGTGCGTTTTTAGACTTTTGCAACAGCTCAGCACTACTTTTTATATTCATCCCTACTAGTGATACATGACCTTCTGTGCAAATCAGGACCCCCTAAACCTGGTGCACATAATATAATATTGACCTGCAACTCAGTAACTAGAGCACTGACACCCCCAAAAGGTTTTCTTTCTATTGGTCATGAATTGAATGGAGGGACATTGGCTCTGATTTTTGACTGGGAGGATGCCATAATCATAGTGAGGAAGACCCTCGTAGTGTAGGCACCTCGTAGTGATTGCGTTTCTCTGGCTATGTTGGCTTCATGGGTTTTATTGTGGGACAGGTTTGTTCTAAATTAACATAAGTCTATGAAGGGGTAAATATTGTATGTAGTTACTCATTTGGTGGAGGTTTCAGTGTCTTATTAATGTCATGTTTAATCACTTGCTTTTAAATTTGCCGTGAACACCCCAAATTGTTCGCTATTCGGCGAATGGGCGAACAGCCAATGGTCAAGTCGAACTCATGTTCGACTCAAACATAAAGCTCATTCCTAATGACTACGTATGTGCCTTGATGGGCTTTATTGTGAGAAAGGTTCTCTTTAAGATATGGAGTGGACTGGGTAAGATTCTAGTCTTCAAAATATTCTTTCAACTTCAATACAGCATCTCTATCCTTTACCCTACCTGGAGAGTCATCCTCTGTAAATTCACCATAAGCAACTGCAAAACCTAAAAGAAATAAAAAATTAAATAATCCAAATTAAATAAAAGATTACATTTTCAGCATTAAAACTATACTTTAAAATGTTCTCTCCCTCTTCCTCCTACCTATCTGAAATCTGTATTAAAAAAAAAGATGTGTGAACTTACATGGTTAAACTGAGAATTTCTACACTATGGGCCAGATTCTTGTACATCCTGCGGCGGTGTCGCGTAAGCTATTTAACTATGCCGCTGCAACTTACAGGAGCAAGTGCCGTATTCTCCAAGCACTTGCTCCGTAATTTGCGGCGGCGTAGTGTAAATGGCCCGGCGTATCCCCGCGTAATTCAAAGGGGGCGGCTTGTATTTAAATTATACTCGCCCCCGTGCCGAACGAACTGCGCATGCACCGGCCTTAAACGTAGGCCACTGCGCATGCTCCATAGTACGCCGCAAATACATTGATAACAACGGCAACGTAATTAACGTACAGGTCTATTCGCGAACGAGTTAATTAAACGACGGAAAAAGACGACGCTGTCCCGACACCATACTTAACATGGCATACGACGGACCTTCGTAAGCCTACCCCTCAAATAGCAGGGGTAGGTTTACGCTTACGGGAACGACGACGAGGTGGTGCAAAAAAGTTTGGGAATTGGCGTATCAGGCTCATTTGCATAGTCAAATGAGAAAACGTAAACGCCACCTAGCGGCTAGCGTAGAATTACATCTAAGATCCGACGGTGTAAGTGTCTTTCACCTGTCGGATCTACGCCGTATCTATGCGTAAGTGATTCTAGGAATCACACGCATAGATACCCGGGGAAAAAAACAGAGATACGACGGTGTTTCTTGCGATACACCTTTGTATCTCTTTTGAGAATCTGGCCCACAGAGTTCAGTTCATTGATAAGTAGAAACATTGTAACTTTTCTCACACTTGGCAGGCTGCCCAGAGACAAGTCTCCACTGGAAACTTCAGGCAACTTGCATTAACTTCTATGATGCAGAAGATATTTGCAAGTCTCAGAAGAAAATAGTGCATTTTATATACAAGTATATAGATCAGACCAAAATGAGGGACAGATGAGGAGGGACAGAGGGACATTGTTCCAAATCAGGGACAGTTGGGAGGTATAGTTAATCTGTTTCTCTTAGAGCCTCCCGTTTCTGTTTCTTTCTAACAATACAAACTTGACAGAGGTTAAACTTTTCCCTAGTCTAAAAATGTTTTGGCTGTACACACACAGGACTGGCAGGCTCATTTTCTATAATAAACTATTATCCATTGTGATGATACTAGTGCTAATTTACATCTACGGCAGCGATAAATCGAACACTTGGCTAGACTCATCAATACTGTAGCTTGCTTGCGATGTCTAATGGATATATTGCTATAAATGCTGCATAAAACTCTTATTCTCTATGAATGCTCTCAAGTTTTTATACCTTTATATGCGTTAGACACATGCCGATTTTCCTCCGACATGTAGAGGTCAGGAAATTTCTTTATTGCTGCAGAATTTCCCAGAATATTGGAAAGAGGGATTGTGACGTAGAGTCCTGGATGACAGAAAAAACAAGCAACTTGTATAGCGCTGACAAATGCAAACCGAATCGGCTCAAGGCGCTTGTATCCAGAGTCGTGCTGATGAATTACTTATTGGTTGGGTAAACATTTAACCCACTAATAGGGGTTTCCACAGTCAAAGTTTAAATCCTTAAGAGATATAAAAATGTTACAGAAATGTTCAAATTGTATCTTAAGGCCCCCGTACACACAATCTGATTTTCCGACGGGAATTGTGTGATGACAGGGTTTTGTCGGAAAATCCGACCGTTTCTATGCTCCATCGGACAATTGTCGGATTTTCCGACAACAAATGTTGGACAGCTTGCTTTCAAATTTTCCGACAACAAAATGTGTGATGTCGGATTATCCGATCGTGTGTACACAAGTCCATGGGAAAAAAATCCAAAGTACAAACACGCATGCTCGGAAGCGATGCTAACCATAAGGCTGCGTACACACGATCGGTCCAAACCGATGAAAATGGACTTAAGTCCATTTTTATCAGTCCAAAGCGACCGTGTGTTCGGTCCGTCGTCCTTCGGACCAAAGTTTGAAAACTTGCTTTAAAAATCGGACTGATGGACGCCTGACCATCGGTCCAAACCGATTGTTAGTATGCAAAAGCATCGGTCCAAAAACCCACGCATGCTCAGACTCAAGTCGACGCATGCTTAAAAGCATTGAACTTCATTTTTTTCAGCACGTCGTTGTGTTTTACGTCACCGCGTTCTGACACGATCGGTTTTTGGACTGATGGTGTGTACGAACATCAGACCATCAGTCTGTGAACCGATGAAAACGGTCCGTCGGACCATTCTCATCGGGTTGGACCGATCGTGTGTGTACACGGCCTAAGACAACATTAGCAGAAGTTGCCCAAAGGGAGGCACTAAAGAGCTGAAAAACCACATAGTTCCATGCTTGTTGGGTGACAATTCTTTGCCGTTTGTATGCAAGACAAGTTCACGGCCAACACCCCTTCGGACAAAATTTCTATGCTTTGTCTGCGGAAAATCCGATTGTGTGTACCAGGCTTTAGAATGTAACTACCATATTTTTCACCGTATAAGACGCTCCGGCATGTAAGACGTACCCAATTTTAAAAGGAGGAAAATGTAGAAAAAAAAGATTCTGAACCAAATACTGTAGTAAAATATTTGCCCCCCACTCGTCCTCACCATCACACTACCCCCACATTAGTAATAGCCAGTAACATTGCCCCCACATTAGCAATAGCCAGTAACATTGCCCCCACATTAGCAATAGCCAGTAACATTGCCCCCACATTAGCAATAGCCAGTAACATTGCCCCCACATTAGTAATAGCAGCCAGTAACATTGCCCCCACATTAGTAATAGCAGCCAGTAACATTGCCCCCACATTAGTAATAGCAGCCAGTAACATTGCCCCCACATTAGTAATAGCAGCCAGTAACATTGCCCCCACATTATTAATAGCAGCCAGTAACATTGCCCCCACATAGTAATAACAGCCAGTAACATTGCCCCCACATTAGTAATAGCAGCCAGTAACATTGCCCCCACATTATTAATAGCAGCCAGTAACATTGCCCCCACATTAGTAATAGCAGCCAGTAACATTGCCCCCACATTATTAATAGCAGCCAGTAACATTGCCCCCACATTATTAATAGCAGCCAGTAACATTGCCCCCACATAGTAATAACAGCCAGTAACATTGCCCCCACATTATTAATAGCAGCCAGTAACATTGCCCCCACATAGTGATAACAGCCAGTAACATTGCCCCCACATTATTAATAGCAGCCAGTAACATTGCCCCCACATAGTATTTATAGCCAGTAACATTGCCCCCACAACTCACTGTTGTTGCAGATGCATGGATCGCGGCGCGGGCTCCACTAGGGATAAACAGATCTACGAGCAGAGCAGTGATGACGTCAGCGCGCCGGGTGTACTAAGATGGCCGACCCCTCCGGAGCTAGGCCAAAGTCGCGGTCTTTCCTAAGGCCGCGGCGACGGTGCACTCCGGAATGGGGATCAGTCAGGTGAAACCGTGTATTCGCCTTATAAGACGCACCAACTTTTTCCCCCCAGTTTTGGGGAAGAAAAAGTGCGTCTTATAAGGCGAAAAATACGGTAATCGTTTTTGCTGCAAAGCCAAACACCAAAACAAAACCAAACAAAACCAAAACTTGCTTTTTATAAAGCTACAGTGGAATACCTACCTTCAAAGGAATATCCCCCAGGTCCTCCAGCTAGCAAAACACCTTCCTATAAAAAAAAGAAGAAAAAGAGAACAATTGCTTTACCAACAGTAGCTGAATGCTTGGTTGTGCATAGCTGCTCAAGGGCTTGTGTTGATAGGTAAATGCAGCATGTTTTCAAAGGCATTCAGTTTGAAATGCCTCTAAAGCTGACCACACAGTGATCATTTTTTTCCCCTATGGGCTGAACAAAGAAACAGGCCGCTTTGCCTGCAATACATCTGAACATTTCAAAAGGATGCCTCAGCATGTATAGAAAAGTATACACACTGATGTATATAGATTGCCCCTCTAATCGCACAATCATCGCTTACAACTGAGGAGCATCCCATGATCCAGTGAGGATACCATCATTCTCCTAAGCCTTGTTTGACTCCCCTGAACAAGGGTGGTCGCAGGCTGTTCGGTAAGCCTTCATTTTTCCTGAGGTGTCGGGCTGCACAAGTTTTGACTGACATCACCTATATTTCTACAGTGTTAATTTCACTGGACACTCACGTTTATGAACTGTTCATACATGTTTATTAAGAACGTTGCATGATCCATAGACATTGCACCTAATATTAACCACTAGCTGACCAGCCGCCGGCTCGGCTGCGCGAAATCGCGTAGGTATACGTAATTTCGCATTTCAGCCATTAGGGGCGCGTGCTCGCCCCCTGGTGCCAACGCGCATGTCCGGCAGGCGCGATCACCACCGGGCACCGTGATCGCTCGTTACAGTGCGAGAACCGGGACCTGTGTGTGTAAACACACAGCTCCCAATCCCAGCTGTCAGGGGGAGAAATGACTGTTCGTCTGTTCATACAATGTATGAACAGCGATCTGCCATTTCCCCTAGTCAGTCCCTCTCTCCCTTCAGTTAGAACACACCTAAGGAACATAATTACCCCTTCCTCGCCCCCTAGTGTTAACCCCTTCCCTGCCAGTGACATTTTTACAGCGATTAATGCATTTTTATAGCACTGATTGCTATAAAAATGCCAATGGTCCCAAAAGTGTCCGCCATAATATCGCAGTATTGATAAAAATCGCTGATCGCCGCCATTACAAGTAAAAAAATATATATATATATATATATATTAATAAAAATGCCATAAAACTATCCCCTCTTTTGTAGACGGTATAACTTTTGCGCAAACTAATAAACGTTTATTGTGATTTTTTAACGAAAAATATGTAGAAGAATACGTATCGGCCTAAACTGAGGAAAACATTTTTTTTAATATATTTTTGGGGGATATTTATTACAGCAAAAAGTAAAAAATATTATTTATTTTTTTCAAAATTGTCGTTCTATATTTGATTATAGAGCAAACAATAAAAACCGCAGAGGTGATCAATACCACCAAAAGAAAGCTCTATTTGTGGGGAAAAAAAGGACGTCAATTTTGTTTGGGAGCCACGTCGCACGACGCGCAATTGTCAGTTAAAGCGACGCAGTGCCGAATCGCAAAAAGTGGCCCAGTCATTGACCAGCAAAATGGTCCGGGGCTGAAGTGGTTTATTTTTTATTCATTTTGTGTCACGTATCCACTTGTATTCGAACACTGATTAAATTTAGTATCCAGCGCTACACTTTTTATTGTATATACTGTATAGTAATAATTTACATAATTTTTTTATAATTAAAAGGAATTGAATTTACCTTGCTTATTTCTGTGCTAAATCCAATCTCACAGTAACGGTTATCTTCTACTGTATAATGGGAGACACAAAGACATTTCCACATTTCAGTTCTTCTTATGTACAGGGCAGTGCAATGTAAAGAGTAATGCAGAGGAGCCAATCAGAATTCTTTTATCTTATTAGCCATCGGTAAGTTAAAAATCAAATTATCAGTAGGTGGAAGTTATATTGCTTATAGAGTTTTTATGTAAATACTTGAACCTAATCAGCTCTATCAAACTCCATGCAAGACTTATTTTAAGAAAAAGCATAACACATAGCGTCATTCAGCCCATGGACAGACTATGGCCCGGATTCAGAAACTATTTACGCCGGCCAGATACGCCGCCGTAATTTCAAATGTGCGCCGTCGTATCTTTACGCCGATTCACAAAGCGAGATATGTCCAAAAATAGTCTTCCTCCGCCCGACGTAACTTGCCTACGCCGGCGTATAGTGGGCGCATAGTTACGCTTGACACATTCGGCGTTCCCATTATAAATATACAAATGAGAAAGATACGCCGATTCACGAACGTAGATGCGCACGGCCACTTCATATACGCGATTTGCGTAAGGCTTACATCCGGCGTAAAGTTACCCCTCATATAGCAGGCGCAGCTAATGCAAAGGTATGGGCCAGGGAATGACGCCATCGAATTTAACGTCGCGTACGCCGTTTACGTAGTACTACGAGAATAGGGCAGTGCATAGGTTACGTTCACGACGTTGGCATTGCGCCAACGTATCTTAGTGAGTATATGCAATGTGATTCTGAGCATGCGTGCGCATGCCCAGTTCGACCGGCCATTCATTTGCATGGGGTCACGCTTAATTTAAATAGATGACGCCCTCCTCCTTCCTACTTTGAGTTAGGCGGGCTTACGCCGGCCAATTTACGCTACGCTGGCCAATTTACCCTTCGCCGCCGCAACTTACGGAGCAAGTGCTTTGGGAATACTGCACTTGCCTCTCTAAGTTGCGACGGCGTAGCGTAAAGAAGGTACGCTACGCCCGCACAAAGATGCGCCAATGTATCTGAATCGTGGCCCACGAGTGCAGGGTGACATGCACCTTCCCCTTGAGAGGACATCCCCATGGTGTCCTGCACTCAGTGTTGTGACGCAGAGAGTTATGAGGTCCTTCCTCGTTATTTGATTGGCCTGAAAAAGCGAAGTATTAAAAAAAAGCAAAAAATATAATTGGTGTGGAGCTTTGGGAGGGATACACTCGGGGCCGCTGACAAGGCAGTATAGCGAGCCCTCCTGTAACAGGCCTAGGCCTCATCAATTCAAAAGGTGGGCCCAGGCGAACGGGAGAGCCAGCTGTACAACCTTACTGCAGACACCGATCCTCTTCTGCCTTCCCCTGCAGAACTGACAGCTTCTCTTCCATCCCCTCCCTCTAGCTGTGCTGCAGGGGGATCAGTTCTAGAATCTGTGCACCCCTTTTCCCCACAGCTAGGCCTGTTTCCCTCCTCTTCTGAGGGCACACGGGGGGATGGTTCAGGATGGACAGCGGAGGAGGGAGGCTGGTAAACATGTCATAATAATGATTTCAGTGTATTTTTAGCAAAAATATAATTTTATATTTTCTGGGGGGTGAGGGGAGGGAGCAGGGCCCTGTAAGACAGATAGTATGGGTCCCCATGATTTCTAACAGAAGCCCTGGATACGCTGGTGGGCTAATCCGGAGTTGGGCTTTAACCACTTAAGCCCCAGACCAATATGCTGCTAAATGCCCAAAGGTTTTTTTTACAATTTGGCACTGCGTCGCTTTAACAGACAATTGCGCGGTCGTGCGACGTGGCTCCCAAACAAAATTTGCGTCCTTTTCTTTCCACAAATAGAGCTTTCTTTTGATGGTATTTGATTGTCTCTGTGATTTTTATTTTTTGCGATATAAATGGAAAAATCGAATAAACTAAATTTTAGTCAAACATTTAGGCCAAAATGTATTCAGCCACATATCTTTAGTAAAAAAAAAAAATCGCAATAAAAAAAAAAACTAGCTACCTAGCGGCAACAGTGACACTAATACAGCGATCAGAAAACCGATCGCTTAGTGACACTGGCAATAGGGGGTGAAAGGGTTAACTAGGGCGGTGATCAAGGGGTTAAACCTTCATTAGGGGGGGGTAGGGGGCTACCCTGGACCTAACACTAACTGCCTGTCACACTGACACTAAATGCAGTGATCAGTAAATATATGATCACTGCTATTAGTGACAGGGGGCTGGGGGGGGGGTGATCTGAAAGGGTTAAGTGTGCCTATGTGTGTGGTGTCAGTGTAGTGTTGGTGCGACTTACTTGTGATGTCTTCTCTCCTCTCGCCGGATTGAAAATACTGCCGAGAGGAGAGCTGGCATTACTTCCTCTGCCAGTGTTTACATTACACAGGCAGAGGAAGTGCAGAGCAGAGAGGGAGCGGATTGGCTGGGAGCGGAATTACCAACCGCCGCAAGTACCGGGGGGGGGGGGGGGTCTTGATCGACCCACGTCTAGGCAGGGACGTACAGGTAATTACATGCAACGGTCATGAAGTGGTTAAACACGTATGAAATTATGTGTGTGCATAATTGTAAATGTACCGTTTATATTCATGTAGGCAGCCACATCTCCTTAAAAGTGCATAAGGCCAATATTATTATATTTAATAAGCAGTCAATACTGGGATCACTATAGAAGTGAAGGCGTGTAAAATATGAAATTCTCCTTTAAAAAATCACCTAAGGTAAACATCGAGACAACTCAAAGTGTAATTCTTCAGATATTGTAATACATGATCCCGTGTTAAACCTGAACTCCTGGCACAAAAAAAAAAAAATTAAATATATTCCCCAATGGCCACAAATCATATAAATCTAAATCCAATTTGTGTGCACCAAATGCCCTTTGTAAATTAAAGTAGCAGTGATATCACCAGGACTGGTGCTAGACTATTTTTTGCCCTAGGCAAGACCAACTACTTAGGTGCCGTACACACGGCAGAGAACCTCGACGGGCAGAACACATCGTTCCGCCCGTCGAGGTTCTCTCCCGGCCGTCGGATTCGGCGACCCGTCCGTCGGGAATGGCAACCAGCCATTCTTCCAGGCGGGCCGTCGAGAAAATAGAGAGCGTGCTCTCTATTTCGGCTCGACGGGCTTCCCGACGGGAAGCTCGCCGAGACCGTACACACGGCCGAGGTCCTCGCTGGAATGTGCATTCCAGCGAGGTTCTCGCTGATTTTCAGCGAGAACCTCGGCCGTGTGTACGGGGCCTCACACTTGTACTCTCAATGTATTTTGATTATATTTAGCCTGTTTTACCCCATTGATGTTGGTAGGTGTTTATTTTTGGTATTTTATTTTTAAATTATTTTTTATAAAATTTTATTTACTTTTTACAATTTTTTATTATTTTAGGACCCCCAATTGGGGAGGGGCTTTGGTGAAATATCAGGGGACTAAACAGACCTCTGATGTGAGTCCTCAATCTCCATCTCTGGAACATCAGCAGCACAGAATGAATGAACAGGAATAACTCTGTACAGAGAATTCCCAGTTTATTAATAAAGGGGGGCATAGTAAACACAGTTCACTATATCCCCTAGTTATGAATGAAAAAAAGTCAGTGATTGGTACCTGTCATTTCAGACAAGGAAGGGGCTGGTAAGTTACACATTTACTGATTCCTTCGCTCTCCATCCTGACAGATTCCCTGCAGCAAACAGAGGGGAGGGAAGCCAGCAGAGCTGCGGGGGGGGGGGGGCAAAGGAGGGATTGGAGAAAGTACATTGGGGCCAGGAGAGATTAAAGCGGGGCCAGGACACAGGAAACAGTGGGGCTGAGAGGCAGGAAACAGTGTGTCTGGGAGAGATCAAAAGCGGGGCTGGGAAAGAGCACAGCTGGGCCAAGAGAGAGGAAACAGCGGGGCCGGGAGAGAGAACAGCAGGGCAGCAGGACCTGGATAGGAGGGGCGGCATATAGAGAAGCCGATCACCTTCATTTTCCTCCTGCAGCTGTTGAATACATTTGGGAGGGAGAGAAGGAGAAGTCGGCTTTCTGCAGCTGCAGGGGATCGATTTCTGTATATGCCGCTGTCTTGTTAGGACATGCTGCGTCCTAGGTGGCTGCCTAGTTCACCTAGTGGTCTGATCATCACTGTGCTGTTCAGAGTTTGTGCAGAACTGTGGGAGGGACCTGGCAGGCTCCACCCAATACAGACTGGTTGTAAAAAACTACAGGAGGGGGTGGGTACAAGGGGAGAAAGCAGAAGTGAGCAGTCTTTATTACAAGAAGCTCCTGCACAGAGGTAAAGTTTCACATTTAATTACTGCACAGACCTGGCAGAAATCTACAACCACCAAGATCCATATTAGAATATACATGCTTCTTATAGTTAGGCAAGATTTGCTTATGCCTGAATTTAGCTTTAAAATACTTAATATTTTTTTTACATTGTTTGAACTTTTAGGAACTTTGATATTTTTTTTTTTTAAACCTTGGATTAAGTAGATTTAGCTAGCTGGGATGTAAACACAGTGTGGACCAGATAAGAAAGCCCCTGGGTAGGAGGTTTCACCTTAGGGCAGTGGTTCTCAACCGTTCTAGTCCTGTGACCTCTTGATAAAATTTCCCAAGTTGTAGGGACCCCTAACAGTAAAATTATTTTCATAGCGTGGGTTGTCAGCACCCAATGTAAGATAAGTAATTTGTTCCCCTAACCCTCGGGGTGGGGAGTTTGGATGACTGGCAGTGCCAGTGGGGAATTGGGATGAGTGGCAGTGCTGAGGGGAGTTCTGCTCAGCCAACTTAGGTGCTTTTGATCATAGTCATCAGCTGATCTGAGAACTGTAGTGGGGACTTTTAATGACACCTATAATCACAGGTAGTGTTACGGTGTCTCCGGCTCTTCACTGTGTCTCCAGCTGTGTTGTGTCTCACAGCAGTGACCCCTATGCCGAAATCAGAAGATAAGGTCTCCTCCAGCCCCTTCCACGTCACAAAGTCCTCACCAGTCAGCTGACCACTAGTCTCTGCCCCCCCCCCCCCCCCCACCCATGTCGGGAACAAAATGCGAAGAGGCTGAGTAGGCGGCCGTAGGCTCCAGGAACGGCCAAGCTGGGCTTCCACAAGCTCCAGGGAGACAGCCCTGCTGGATGAATGCGAAAAAGCTTGCTTCAGGATTCGGTGATCCCTGGCAAATTGTCATTCGACCCCCGAGTGGGTCCCGACCCCCAGGTTGAGAACCACTGCCTTAGGGGTCTAGTTGTGTGAGATCTTGCATGGAGCATCATGCACAGCTCTACTATTATGCCTTGCACCCTCATCCCACAGAACAGATCAAAGGCATAGAATAGGAGGAGAGGGGGTGAGCGACACCATTGGGGGCTTGGTGCCAGTGGAAACAATTGGCACTTCAAAGGCTGATAGCATAGGAACAAAAACATGGACAGCATTCAAACTTGCAGGAATGCATTTGGAAAGGTACTAATGTTTCCTTGCTGTTTCTAACTCAATTAACATGCACAGAGAGAATTTCCTCTTTATGCGAGTCAAGAATCATGCTTGTGGTCACTTTTTGTGCATCTATTAAGATATAGCCAGTTGCTGAATTTCACACACAATAGCCATTCCATCTCAAAACCCTCTCCGTCTTGCTTTGTCGACAAGGAGCAAATTCGTAGAAATTTTGCAGGTCCTCGGTAAGGTAGCAGGCCCCTGTTGGAGTCCTTCCCGAATGTCCAGTCCGGCTAAAACTGAGGTCCTCAATGTTATATTGCTGAAAGGGAGCGCAGGCCTATAAGAACAGGACAACAAAGTGAAATGGATTTTGAACTCCAGCGCTACATTTATTCATTCCCTTCAAATAGAATAAAGGTTACAAAATGGTAGTTTCTCTAGTTTTATATTGTTTGAAAGCAGCACCGTATACATTGAAATTCTCTTTTAGGGCTCTTTCACACGGGCAGACCGTATGTCCGCTTTTTCATCCATCCGTGTGCGGATGAAAAAGGGACATACATTGGTCCCTATGAGATTGCGGGTGTCAGTGGGTCTCACCCGGTTCCGCAATCCTCCGATTCTGCAGACGGAGGAAAACCATATTTCTTTCTCGTACATCACGGGACACAGAGCGGCATATTCATTACTATGTGGGTTATATGGAGTACCTTCAGGTGTGGACACTGGCAATCTCAAACAGGAAGTCCCCTCCCTATATAACCCCCTCCCCTAGAGGGAGTCCCTCAGTTTTTTCGCCAGTGTCTTAGGTGTTGGTCACGGAATAGCTTTGCTCCACATCCTTGGGATTAAGGGCGGGCTAACCGGATCTGTCCAAGGAGCCTCAGTGCCAAAGTGGACAGTACCCGGGCCCCAAGCCGTGGGGTTTTGCCTATAATGCTCCTCTTTGGAGGGCTGGACCCTGGGCCCAGGACTTGGAGTTTGTAAAAACCATAAGTTCCTGTTTGCCAGGGTGCTATATAGGTCCAGGACAGTGGGTACCTTCATAGGACCCCAGGGCCTGAAGGTCTACTACGCTACCCACGGAGATGGGAGAAGATTGGATCAGTTTGCTGGACAAACATCCTGCAGCATGGAGCAGGTAAGGGGGAGCCTGCGGGACTTGGTTCGACAGCAGGCTCTCCGGGGTAACCTAAAAGGGGGGATAGCCTAAGTATGCTCTGCATGGGCAACCTTGTTCACTATGTCTAAAGAGAGACAGGATGACACCTTTTTCCCCCCATCACTAGGTCCCCCTGTCTAAATATGTGTGCTAGCTAAACCTGCTGTTTCTTCCTAGGGCTAGTAAGGATCCCTAGGGGCCTTTGGAGAGTCCTACCTGGCCGGGGGTTTGAATCTGCCGCCTGTTTCTGCGTTCCTGGATCTCCAGCAGCGCGGCTCCTCCATGTTCCTCCTGTTTCCGGCATACGCGCGCGCGTGCGCGCGCACGTCTTATGGACGTTTTTCGCGCCGTTCACACAGGAGGGCGGGGGGGGGCGTGCCTGCGGCGTCATACAGGGGCGCGCCTTTGTGCTGTTATAGACAGCAGGCATTGTCAGTGCTCAGTCTGAGGCTGATTTTCAGAGGAGAGGACGCAGAGCGGCAGAACAGTGACTCCCGGTGGCGGAAGAGGGGTAGTACATGTGGACTTTGTTCCAATACCTTTTTGTTAAGCCAAGAAATCCCCCTTTTTTGCAGCAGGTTTGGAGGCTGGCAAACTTAGTGTGGGGTCACTGTATGTTGTCAAAAGAAAATATATAATATATTTAAAAAAAAAAAAAAAAAACATACGGGATCCCATCAGTTTTTGGGCATTAGTGGTCTATTGTCCCCTAAACTCTGATTTTTGTACTCCTGCCCACTACAGTCTGTTGTGTGGGCGGAGTCCCTCGATTTTGTATTATGGCTTCCAAGGGTTCGGGGTCAAAGGGTACAAAAAAGACCAAAAAACAAAAGGGTTCCCTTTCTGATTCTGATATGCCGATACTTTCCCCGCAACTTATTAATTTAAGAAGCGCCTTGGATGAGCCATTAGGGGGATCTGGTGCGGAGGCTGGCCCAGATCAGCCCAGCCCTGTGTTCATCACAGAGGAGATGCTAGCCGTATCCCTAGGGGGGCTAGAAGAGAGAATAGCAACATTGATCGCTAGAGCTATTCCTGGTAAGAAAAGGGTTAGATCCCCATCACCAGGAGGTGTATCCTCAGATGCTGAGATTCTCTCTCCAGAGGAATTGGAATCACAGGAGGATCAACTAGACCTGAACCAAGAGGGTTCAGGGATTGAGGGATCTGCCTCTGAGGAACCATTTTCAGACTCCCAGACAGAAGGACTGTGGGTACAGTCTTTGACGGACATGGTCCGCTCGGCATTTAGTTAACCATTGCCAGAGCCTCAGGTTCCTCCGGTATCCTCTCTGGGCTCTTTGAAAGCTCCGTTAAACAACACAGTTTTTCCGGTCCATCCTCTCTTGGAGGAATTGATCTTTCGGGATTGGGTACGGCCGGACAGGATTTTTCTGCCACCGAAAAGGTTTGCGGTCATTTACCCCATGGAGGAAAAGTTCTCCAAGAGGTGGAGGCTCCCAGTAGTGGATGCAGCCATCTCATGTGTGAATAAATCACTAACTTGCCCGGTGGAAAACATAC
Source organism: Rana kukunoris (assembly GCA_029574335.1). Classification (NCBI taxonomy): domain Eukaryota; kingdom Metazoa; phylum Chordata; class Amphibia; order Anura; family Ranidae; genus Rana; species Rana kukunoris. The sequence continues at coordinate 26,203,748 of CM056060.1, forward strand.
ACATGTTTAAAGATCCAGTTGATAAAAGATTAGAGACACTTTTAAAAGCATCCTTTGCTACGGCAGGAGCAGTGGTGCAGCCAGCGGTGGCTGCAATTGGAGTTTGTCAGGCATTAAAAGACCAGACAAAGGAAATGTTAAGGGACATGCCTACCCAACAAGCAGAAGAGTTTTCTGACATTCCCAGAGCTCTGTGTTTTGCTGTAGATGCTATAAAAGATTCCATCCAGCAGGCCTCTCGTTTATCACTATGTTTGGTGCACATGAGAAGGCTCTTATGGTTGAAGAACTGGGCGGCGGAGCCCCCATGCAAAAAGCTTCTGGCAGGGTTTCCCTTCCATGGAGGACGACTCTTCGGAGAGGATCTGGATAAATATATTCAGACTATTTCAAATGGCAAAAGTACCCTTTTACCGGTCAAAAAGACATTCCGGGCTCCTACATTTAAAAGGCAGCTCTTTCCTGTCTCGGGGCCCTCAAATTCCAGGCAGTATCGACGGCCGCCTGCACGATCCAACGTTAACAGTAGATCGCAGGGACAGACCCCTGGGGGTAAGAGGCCGTGGTATCGCAAGCCGTCAAAGACAGCCCCTAAGTCTGCCTTATGAAGGGGCGCCCCCACTCTTGCGGGTGGGGGGAAGGCTTCGTTTCTTCGCAGAAGTTTGGGAAGCCAAGATCCCCGACAAATGGGTCCGGGCATCTGTAACCACAGGTTACAGACTGGAGTTTCTAAGGTATCCTCCGCCTCATTTTCAAGAATCAAGGCTACCAAGGGATCCAGCGAGGAAGGCCTCAATGCTGGCAGCTTTGGATCACCTGCTTTGCCAGGACGTAATTATAGAAGTGCCAGCCCAAGAGCAAGGCCTAGGTTTCTATTCCAACCTCTTTGTCATACCAAAGCCCAACGGCGATGTCAGGCCAATCTTGGACCTAAAGAGGTTAAACGGTTACCTAAGGGTTCGTTCCTTCCGGATGGAATCCATCCGGTCAGCAGCCGCCGCGCTTCAGAAGGACGATTTTCTGGCCTCCATAGACATAAAGGATGCTTACCTTCATGTACCAATCTTTCAGTCGCATCAAAGGTTTTTACGCTTCGCGGTGGGGCAGCGACACTTCCAATTCAGGGCGCTCCCCTTCGGGCTGGCCACGGCCCCCCGGGTATTCACGAAGATCCTAGCCCCAATTCTGGCCAATTTAAGGATCCAAGGGGTCACAGTCCTAGCATACTTGGACGACCTTTTAATCATAGATCACTCACGGCCGGGTCTGCAAAAGGCAGTAAACCTCACGGTTCAGTACCTCGAAGAATTCGGCTGGGTCCTGAACCGGGGAAAGTCAGCGTTCCAGCCTACAAAGCAGTTGGAATACCTCGGCATGAGGTTAGACACAGAACATCAAAAGGTGTTCCTGCCCCTTGTAAAGATCGAAGCTATCAAGGGGTTGGTTCAGTTGGTTCTAAACAAGAAAAGTCCAACTATTCGCCTGTGTATGCGATTACTAGGCAAGCTAGTGGCCACATTCGAGGCAGTACCATACGCTCAGATCCACACTCGCGTCCTACAGGCAGCCATTCTAGCAGCCTGGGGCAAGAGGGCACATGCCTTAGAGTCCCCTTTGACGCTATCATCAAGGGTCCGACAAAGCCTGGCCTGGTGGTTGAACCCTCAGAATCTTCTAAAGGGAAAATCCTTCAGCCCTGTTGTCTGGAAGGTAGTTACCACAGACGCCAGCCTGGCAGGCTGGGGGGCGGTCTTCGAGGGGTTCTCCCGCCAGGGAACTTGGGTGAAAGCAGAGAGGCAGCTCCCCATCAATATCTTGGAAATCAGAGCTGCCCGCCTAGCCCTTCTGGCTTGGACCTCCAGATTAAAGGGGTTCCCGGTGAGAATCCAGTCAGACAATGCCACGGCGGTGGCATACATAAACCACCAAGGGGGAACCAGGAGCCAGGCCGCTCAGAGGGAGGTGAACTTGATTTTTCAATGGGCAGAGGTTCATGTACCCTGCATTTCGGCGATATTCATTCCCGGAGTGGACAACCTGCAGGCAGACTTCTTAAGTCGCCAGAGTCTGTTGCCAGGGGAGTGGTCTCTGCATCCCCAGGTCTTTCAGACAATCTGCCAGAGGTGGGGAATGCCGGACGTAGATATAATGGCATCCAGGTTCAACAAGAAACTAGACAGGTTCGTGTCGCGAGCGAGGGATCCTATGGCCTGCGGAACCGACGCGTTGGTTTGCCCTTGGCATCAATTCAGAGCCAGTCATTCTAGTAGCTCCGGCTTGGCCCCGGAGGACTTGGTACTCACTAGTCCTGAAGATGGCAGTGGGAGACCCTTGGACTCTCCCTCTACAACCAGACCTACTCTCACAAGGCCCGATCCTCCACCCTACATTACAGCGTCTAAATTTGACGGCCTGGAGGCTGAATCCCTGATTCTCAGGGGTAGAGGCCTGTCTAGGCAGGTAATTCCTACCCTGATTAGGGCTAGGAAGCCGGTCTCCAGGGTGATTTATTACAGGGTGTGGAGGAACTACGTAGGCTGGTGTGAATCCAAAAGATGGAATTCCCGCAAATATACTATTGATAGGGTGTTAAGTTTTCTCCAGCTAGGAGTGGATAAAGGCCTGGCACTAAGCACAATCAAGGGACAGATCTCAGCTCTGTCAGTGTGGTTTCAGAGGCCGCTGGCCACCCACTCGCTGGTAAAGACCTTCTTACAGGGGGTCTTGCGTATTAATCCTCCTGTCAAGTCACCAATTTGTCCATGGGACTTAAATCTTGTCCTGTCCACTCTACAGAAACAGCCTTTTGAGCCGTTGGCTGAGATTCCTTTACTCTTACTGACAAGAAAGTTGGTTTTCTTGGTCGCCATAGTTTCGGCCAGGAGAGTGTCAGAATTAGCAGCCTTATCGTGTAAGGAACCATATCTCGTTCTGCATAAGGACAGGGCAGTTCTCCGGCCCCATCCTTCCTTTCTACCAAAGGTTATATCCAAATTTCACTTGAACCAGGATTTGGTACTTCCATCCTTCTTTCCAAAACCTACATCTAGAAAGGAGGGGTTGCTGCATACCTTGGATATTGTCCGGGCCATGAAGGCCTATCTTAAAGCTACAGAAAAGATCCGGAAAACAGATGTGTTATTCGTTCTACCAGATGGCCCCAAGAAGGGGCAGGCAGCTGCAAAATCCACCATCTCGAGATGGATTAGACAATTAATCATTCAAGCCTACGGGTTGAAGAGGTTACCTCCTCCGTTGTCGGTAAAGGCCCATTCTACCAGGGCCATGGGCGCCTCCTGGGCAGCACACCATCACATCTCTATGGCTCAGATATGCAAGGCGGCAACGTGGTCATCAGTCCACACGTTTACAAGGTTTTATCAACTAGACGTGAGAAGAAATGCGGATGCTGCCTTCGGTCAGGCAGTACTACAGGCTGCAGTTTGAAATCCTCGGGATCAGAAACACCCTTGGTTATAAAAAAAAAAAAAAAAAAAAAAGTTTTTTCTTGACTAAGTTGGAATTATTATTATGATTTGAGTTTATCTCTAAATTGAATCCTTCTTTGGAAGATGTCTCCCTCCCCTCATTAAAGCATTGCTTTCGGACATCCCACATAGTAATGAATATGCCGCTCTGTGTCCCGTGATGTACGAGAAAGAAAAAGGGATTTTTAAATACAGCTTACCTGTAAAATCCTTTTCTTGGAGTACATCACGGGACACAGAGCTCCCACCCCTCTTTTGGGTGACCATTTTGGGAGGCATACTGCTTGCTACAAAACTGAGGGACTCCCTCTAGGGGAGGGGGTTATATAGGGAGGGGACTTCCTGTTTGAGATTGCCAGTGTCCACACCTGAAGGTACTCCATATAACCCACATAGTAATGAATATGCCGCTCTGTGTCCCGTGATGTACTCCAAGAAAAGGATTTTACAGGTAAGCTGTATTTAAAAATCCCTTTTTTTCCATCCGTCTGTGGATCGGGTGAACACAAACAGATGGTCTGTGTTCATCCGATCCCCCCCCCCATAGAGGAAAGCAGCGAAAAGATCCCTGCACAGTGTGCGGGGACCACCCTGTCATCTGCCGGCTCAGCAGGGATCAGCGGAGCGATCCCCGCTGAACAAGCGGAGGTTCACGGGCGGATCATTACTGATCCGTCCCATGTGAAAGAGGCCCAAGAGGAATTGTACACTTCCAAAAGTTTTTGTTCTTTTAACTAGGTATTGGTGTTATATTCCTTGTGTTTTTTTTTTATATTTTGCCTTATATTTTAAAGCGGAGGTTCACCCAAATATCAACTTTCTGACATTAGATCCAGCATACTGCTAACACTGCTTTAACAATGGATTTACATGTGGTGTCTGTAGTGCCCAAGAACACTTTTTTTTTACAAAGAACATAATACAGTGCCTTGAAAAAGTATTCATACCACTTGAAATTTTCCACATTTTGTCATGTTACAGCCAAAAACACAAATGTATTTTATTGGGATTTTATGTGATAGACCAACACAAAGCAGGACACATAATTGTGAAGTAAAAGGAAAAATAATAAATGGTTTTCAACATTTCTTACAAATAAATATCTGAAAAGTGTGGTGTAGATTTGCATTCAGCTCCTTTTACTCTGATACCCCTAACTAAAATCTAGTGGAACCAATTGCCTTCAGAAGTCACCTAATTAGTAAACAGAGTTGATTTGTGTGTAATTTATTCCCAGTATAAATACAGATGTTCTGTGCAGCCCTTAGAGGTTTGTAAGAGAACCTTAGTGAACAAACAGCATCATGAAGGCCAAGGAATGCCTCAGACAGGTCAGGGATAAAGTTGTGGAGAAGTAGATGTAAAGCTGATTCATTAAATTTGATCTGGGCACATATATCTGCAGTGTTTTCTTATCTCTTTTCAAAGCACTAAGTCCCGTGACTTTCTCCTGCTCCGTTCTTCTGTTATCAGCATTATGACTTCTGACAAGTTCTCAGACACAGGAGATAAAACCAGCCTGAAATTTGTGTCGTGGGAGGTTGCTATAAATAGATTAGCAGAGAACTTGTGAGAGCAGAGCTCTTCACATTCCTTCCTTCCTCTACCTAGGTTATTGAAAAAAATATCCCAAGTTTTGAACATTTCACAATCCACTATTCAATCTGTCAGAACTATTGGGATTAAAAATAATTAATTCCCAAGGTCTCTGCATCATATATTTTTCATATATATTTTATGAACAACTCAGAAGCCATTTTGTAAAAAAAAAAAAAAATGGTGGTGAAAATGTTAAGAGTCCAAAATGGCCACCCAGACAAGGCTGTCATGGTTACATGGAAACAACCAGTCATTTGACATCATCAATTACGTAGTAGTGACACACACACACACACACACTTTTTGGGTGGGATAAAAGAGTATACACATTACAGTGAAGGGGGATCTTGAGAAAGGCGGAGCAAATCTGGAGGAGGCTGAAAGAATTTTGAGAGGGGAGAATATCTTGAGATGGAGAGACGAGAGGAGAAAAAACAAAAGCACAGACGCTCTCCATGCAATCTGACAGAACTTGAGCTATTTTGCAAAGAAGAATGGGCAAAAATGTCACTCTCTCGATCTCCAAAGCTGGTAGAGACCTCCCCATAAAGACTTGCAGTTGTAATTGCAGTGAACGTTGGTTCTACAAAGTAATTGACTCCAGGGGGCTGAATACAAATGCATGCCACACTTTTTAAATATTTATTTGTAAAAAATTTAAAACCATTTATCATTTTCTTTCCACTTCACAATTATATGCCACTTTGTGTTGGTCATCACATAAAATCCCAATAAAATACATTTACGTTTTTGGTTGTAAAATGGGGAATATTTCAAGGGGTATGAATACTTTTTCAAGGCACTGTACACGTCAGAGTATTCCTAGAGCAATAAACACAATAGGGTAGCTATAGAGGCAGCACAGCAGACAAAACAACCTCTCTTTGCCCAATTGCTGAGTATGATACATTGCTGTGCTTTGAAAAATGAGACTAGAGCACCACCTGTTGGCTCGATAGAACACTATATAATATTACTATGCAATATTCTATATTTACCTAACCTAAAAACATTTGAAAAAAAAAAATTTGTACAAAACCACTATTCAGTTGCTTTAAAACAATCGTGCCCAATTTTTTACTTTGGTTCCCTGGGATCTCGTGTGTTACTTCAACACGTATCTGGGCGACAGGTTTATATGTATTAGAACAGGGGTCCTCAAACTACGGCCCTCCAGCTGTTCAGGAACTACAATTCCCATCATGCTTAGTCATGTCTGTGAATGTCAGAGTTTTGCAATGCCTCATGGGATGTGTAGTTCCACAACAGCTGGAGGGCCGTAGTTTGAGGATCCCTGTATTAGAACATAGAGTAAACAAAATAGAATCATACCACAATGCTGGATTTCCAGGTTCTGACAGTTGCTCCAAGCCACTGATCAGACTTAGAAATGGTCATTCTTCCTTCGCTGGTTAGAAATGTGTCACCTGTGGAAGAACAGCACTGTGAATGGTAGAATGAACCAATACCAGACATAGAATATAGTATCAGTGTCCCAGTGTGAACCAAGGATATGTGTGTAAACCACTCAGGCTGTATAGCAATGAAGTCCTAAGCCCACCACTGTGAGTGCTGCCCGGAAGGGAGCTCATCTGTGCTCCAGGCAATGGTACAGAGTGACTAGGTGTCCCGGGAGCCGTAGATTAAGTCAAGTCCTGCTGTATGATAGTGAATGGCAGTCTCAGCCTAGACCTCCGTCAAGCCACCACCCAATGTGTTTCTATGAGCCCACCGGACTCATGGGGATGGAGTCTCCAGGTAAAAGGGGCAGTTAAATGCATCATCACCCACCACTCCGTGAAAGAATGAATATCAGGGGTGTGAAGGGAGTGACCATAGAAGCTGTGATCGGTGCGCTGTGATCGGTGCACTGTGATCGATGCGCTGTGATCGGTGTGCAGTGATCGGTGTGCTGTGATCGGTGCGCTGTGCTGTGATCGGTGCGTTGTGCTGTGATCGGTGCGTTGTGCTGGGATCGATGCGCTGTGATCGGTGCATTGTGCGGTGTGCTGTGATCGATGCGCTGTGATCGGTGCGTTGTGCTGTGATCGGTGCACTGTGCTGTGATCGGTGTGCTGTGATCGGTGCGCTGTGATCATTGCGGTGCGCTGTGATCGGTGTGTTGTGCGGTGTGCTGTGATCGGTGCGGTGTGCTGTGCTGTGCTGTGATCGGTGTGCTGTGATCGGTGGCCTGTGATCGATGCGCTGTGATCGGTGCGCTGTGCTGTGATTGGTGCGCTGTGATCGGTGCGCTGTGCTGTGATCGGTGCGCTGTGATCGGTGCGCTGTGCTGTGATCGGTGTGCTGTGATCGTTGTGTTGTGCGGTGTGCTGTGATCGGTGTGGTGTGCGGTGCAGATATATCTACATAACAAATTATTTAGTATATTTACTGGTTCCTGGAAGGGGGAGGGGAGGAGAGTTTTGCATAGATAAGGGGCGGCAACTTCCTCTGACACTCCCATTGCTATTGAAACCTGATCTGTAACAGATTACATTGCTTGTGCAGCACTGAGCATGTGCGAGATCAGCAAGGCTGAAATCCAGGAAGTCATACAGTCTGGCTTCATGGATTCCCACACTTAAGATGGCCCCAGTCAATTCCTGTTTTATAAAGTATCTAAATGCTGTAACAACCTAGCAAAACGGACCTTAGTTTACAGACTACCTTTACTACAATACATTAAGCTTGTGTATTACAGGGGTATTTATATTTAAAAAGTGAAATTGTGGCCGGAACTCCACTTTAAGTAGGAGCTTTGTGCTCATTGGACATCCAGGGGGCCCAGCTACAATGTATTTATTGCAGTCATATTCACATAGTAGGTGAGGTTAAAAAAAAGTCCAACAACTCCACCCCCCCTTGTCTACCTTAGGCCCTGGGTCTCAAGGCTCGGGGCATAATGCATTGACCCCTGGCCTCGGCTTTCGGGTAGGTGTGAGTTAATCTATATCCTCCTATGTTTTGTTATGTACTTTTACATTAACTTCTATCTTATATTTCATGTCCATATCCCCTGCGTGGGAATTTATCTGGTCTCCCCCTTTTCATATATCAATAAAAAACATTGTACCAGAAAAATTGTGAAGGGGCAGTCAGCAAAAAAATCGTTATACTGTGAAAAAAAAATCTGCTTTTGAAGCGATCGTGCGATAACCTGATCGTTAGTAAACAGCTTTCAAGAGCGGATCATGACAGGTTGTGTGAAAAGTAGACTCCCCGCCCACCTCTACACTCCCCTTGTCAACATGCATTTTTTCCTATGTATTCCTTACACTAAATTCTGCTATGATCACATCCAGTCAAAATCCAGAAAAGTAACCACATGACTTCAGAAAAGGAGTGGGGGTGGGAATTAAAAAATAATGCTTGTCTACAGGCTAGTGCATGAGATATGTAAATAACCTGTCACTCACAGCAAGGGGGCGGAACGGACCAAGGTTTTTCTCTGTAAGTCCATTTTATTTCACTGAACAATAAAAGAGGATTGCTCCGAGCTGGATTAACTCTTTGTGGCAAGACTGGGCACAATTTTTTAGGTTTATAGCTACTTTAAAGAATACTGTGGATACATAGAGAATAATTATATTATACACTTTATTCAACTCATGTTCAACTTTACCTGATTGATCATTAAAAGGTATAGGGGAGCAGCTGCTGGTCTGTGACCCCCATGGACATAAGAACAGACCTCCGCCACTACGGACATTCAGAACCCGTGCGTTCAGTTTGGGAGCCCCCACAACTATGTTCATTCTATGAGAGGAAAGCAGGAAGATGTAAGTGTCACGTAGACATGTATCATCTACTTAATAAGCCAGAAAATCAAACAAACATTTTTTCAAGCTGCGTTTATTTTTACCTATCCCAATGATTTTTATTGTTTTGAATTTGGTAATAGGAAAATACATTTTAACAACAGACCATGTACATTTCCATTTAAATCATAGTAAAAGCAATATTCAACATATTGTTTTCTATTGTTTACTACAAAGATTCAAGCGTGGAAGTATGCATGTTATAATGTCCCAAACAGATATTTCTCCCTAAAAAAAAATAATCAGATCATACCTTCCATATTGGAAGTGGCTGTATATATTTTTCAATAATTTTACATTTTATTATGAACATATACATTTTACATGTACACGTTTATAATCAATTGAAGCTATAAGAGTAAAACGTTTAGGATCAATTATTATTGCGAAACTCCTGTGCTCTAAAATAAAGTTATGAATATTCTATAGCATTAGCACCGATAGTCCTGGGGAAAAAAACACCCAGTGTGTCTCCAATCATTGTGTTAAACACCAATAAAATTCCAAACAGATTAAAATCCAAAGGGACACGACCGTTTTTTTCGTTGGAATAAACTGACAGGTTTTTCCGACGAAACTCCGCTCAAGCTGTTTTGCATACATACGGACACACCATATTCCGACTGTCAAAAACAGTGACGTACAACAACACTATGACAAGCTCAGAAAAAACAAGTTCAATGTTTCAGAGCATGCATCAAATTGTTTCCAAGCATGCATGTTTTTTTCTCTGTCGGAATTCCATATTAACGAACTGAATTTCTGTCAAAAAAAAAAAAAAAAAGAACATTTTCTCTTTCTAAGTCCGTCGAAAATTCTGAAAGAAAATGTCCAATGGGGCGCAAACGTTCAGAATATCCGATGAAAACATTCCGTCCTCGGAAATTCTGATCGTGTGTACACGGCATAACTAGTAAAAAATGATTAATAAAAATGCCATAAAACAGTCCCCTATTTTGTAGAAGCTATAACTTTTGTTTTGCGCAAACCAATCAATAAACGATTTTTGCGATTTTTTTTTTTTTTTACTAAAAATATGTAGAAGAATACGTATCAGCCTAAACCAAGGAAAAAAAACAGTTTTTATATATTTTTTTGGCATATTTTTTATAGCAAAAAGTAAAAAATATTGTATTATTTTCAAAATGTACTCTCTTTTTTTGTTTATAACGCCAAAAAAAAAAAAAAAAAGAATCGCAGAGGTACTCAAATACCACCAAAAGAAAGCTCTATTTGTGGGGAAAAAAAGGACGTCAACTTTGTTTGGGATCCACGTCGCACGGCTGCGCAAATTGTCAGTTAAAGCGACGCAGTGCCAAAAAGTGGCCTTGTTATTGACCACCAAAATGGTCCGGGGGTGAAGCGGTTAATACACACTAACATACACTGGGATTTTTGTTTTACCCAAGTAGTAGTAAAATGCATTTTGGCCTAAATTTCTGAAGAAATTTGATTTAAATTTTTTTTATTGATTATGTTTATAGACAAAAAAGTATAAATATAGGTTTTTGTCCAAATTTTTGGTCTTTTTTCCATTTATATAATAAAAAAAAAATTAAAACACAGTGGTGATCAAATACCACCAAAGAAAGTTCTATTTGTACAAAAAATAAAAATATATATAAATTACATTTTCGTACAGTGTTGCATGACTGAGCAATTGCCAGTTAAAGTACCACAGGGCTGATTAGCAAAAAAATGCCCTGGTCATGAAGGGAGTAAAACCTTCCAGAGGTCAAGTGGTTAAATTAAATAAATAAAAAAAGTTTAAAAAAAATGTAATCACTCCCAGCTTCCTCATATTCATAAAAATGCGCAAATAGGCCCCCACATGCTTATGTGAACGGCAATTGCACCACGTTATATAGTTACATAGTCAGATTGAAAAAAGACACAAGTCCATCTAGTTCAACAAATATAAAAAGGGAATCACGTAGGGCAGTGATGGTGAACCTTGGCACCCCAGATGTTTTGGAACTACATTTCCCATGAAGCTGAAGTGTAGGTGAGCATCATGGGAAATATAGTTCCAAAACCATCTGGGGTGCCAAGGTTCACCATCACTGACGTAGGGTATCACAAACATCAGAGCAAGAGCAATAATTCTAGGGCCAGATCACCTCTGTAACTCTAAACTGGTAACCTGTAAAGATTTTTAAGTACCGCAGGTTGTCACCGTTCCACAGGCACAATTTTGAGGCCAAAACATGTTTGGTATCTATTTACTTGGTGTAACAATCATTTAAATGTTACCCAAAAATTGGGTATTATATTGTGTATGTGTTTTTTTAAATGGGCGTTTAAAAAACAGCTGAGAAAACCATCCCGTGTCCAAAAAACTGCAACACCCACCATTTTATTATCCAGGGTCTCTGCATAATGTTTGGGGGTCTGAAGTTCTAAGTAACTTTCTAGAAATAAATAAAATAATACAGTGTTTGAGAGAAATGTCAGAAATGGGCTGGGTGGCAAGTGGTTAATGTCATTTGCATCCCATTTCGGGAGATTTCCCCTCGCTTCATGTAAGGACAGTAGTTGCCTCCCTGCAACAGCTAATGCCATGGAGGGGCCTCAGCACATGCTATGTCAAGTAATGTGCTATTGTGATTGATTTTGTACATCCTGGAGTATTGTTATTTGCTACACAGGTATGAAGCCTTTCAGTTCCCGAAGTTCTCAACCTGTTCCATCATCTTTTTAGACTTTGCTCAGTTCTATAAACTTGTAAAAATCCTGGTAATAAGTTGCTAGCTGTTGAGGTGTCACTGGATTTTTTCCAAAAAGAGGGCCGTCCTTGTCTAAAATTAAAGTCTGTTTATGCAGTGCAGCTATTTTGGTTGCAAATAGGCCTCGGGGGAATTTTTAATTTGTTAAAGGCGTTAGACAAGTCTCCTTTTTAGTGTATAGCACATTGGATTCAGGGATGCTTGAGAAAGGCTTCTAAGAGGTAAGTAACAGAAACCAAAGCAAAGAAGGTGACCAGATCACAGAATTCAGCCTAATAGGCTAACACAAATCAAAAAGAGCAGATAAAACTTCCTTACAAGGAAGGAAACTTTTAAGCCGCGTACACACGACCGAGGAACTCGACGGGCGAAGCACATCGTTTTCCCCGTTGAGTTCCTTGTTCGGCTGTCGAGCCAAATTTTCCCATTGCCGTCGAGGAAAAAGAAGACATGCTCTCTTTTTGGCTCGACGAGTTCCTCTGCAGTTTTCTCGGCGAAAAGTGTACACCCGACCGGTTTTCTCAGCAGAATACGTCTCCTATCAAGTTTCTTGATGCATTCTGCCGAGAAAAACCGGTCGTGTGTACGTGGCCTTAAAAAGGATGATATTTGAGCTACAGAAATTTGCTGGTGGTTGTCTCCAAGGGACTACACTGGTAAAATCTCGTCAAGGTTCCCAGCTTGGACTCCTTGGGAGCCTTATGCCTTGTACACACTGACTAAAAAAAAAAAAGAAGCTTTTCATTGGATATTCCGTCCCCGTGTATGCCCCATTAGACTTTTTCCGATGGGGAATTTCCATTCGTCTAGATGCAATTCCAACAGACTAAAAACCGTGCATGCTCAGAATCAAGTCGACGCATGCTCGGAAGGATTGAACTTAATTTTTCTCAGCTCGATGTAGTGTTGTACGTCGCCGCGTTCTTGACGGTTGGAATTTGGTGTGACCGTGTGTATGCAAGTAAGCTTGATTGGCATTCAGGCCGGAAAAAACATCAGGAGTTTATTCCGACGGGAAAACTGCTCGTGTGTACGGGGCATTACTCCTCTTGATGCTTATTCTGTATGGGTACAGCAAGAAACGACCAGAGTAGAGCAAACATTTCCTGTGAAGGCTGTGACTGGTGGAGTAAGGCAGAGATATGACATTTTGGCCCAAAAAAAGTAGGTTGATGGTGGGTTTCTCAGCCAATATCCACCCAAAGATGAAATATCAGCTTTGGGTGGACTAACATCGTAAGTGCTAAAATAGTCAAATAAAACTATAGAAAATAGAAATCAACATTATAGTAACAACATTTGAGTAAACAGTAACTTTATACATCTATTTCATTTTTACAGATTGGGGCAAGGTGTTCTCACCTGGAGCCTCCAGACTGGAAATAAGATTTAATGGGCCTCGGGAAAAGTTGAGTGGAACCTTCTATGACAGGTTTATTTAATTCCCACCCAATTCTCTCCTGTATTGTGCACATTGTAAAAGCCCAGGCCATTCTGTGCACTTACCTGTTATCTGCTGACTGGTAGAAGTCAAAGGAGAATCCAAAGTAGCTTCCATGGGGTCCAGAAAAGTTTTGAGGGTTCATCTTATCCAGATTCAAGGAGTGGGTATAGGGGAGAATGAGAAGCAGCAGACACAGCAGCATGGTGCGATCAGTCCAGCTACAAATAAAGCAGAAACTGACTTCTCTTCTTTTGCTATGTGTATTCCTTCTCTGCGACATCCTCTCTCATATGACTCAGCCTGTGTCTTACTTGTAGAATACAGGCTCCACTGTTTCCTGAATCATTACAGCATCTTCCTTACTAGTGGTTACTAAGTACATTCACCCCTCCACACTACTAGATACCACCAACGTTATGTACCAATATATTCACTCACTACACCAAGTGTTGTCATTTAACACCTACCTACACCCAGCCATCTCTACAGTCATTATTACTACTGTCACTACTATCACTACCTACACCCAGCCATCTCTACAGTCATTATTACTACTGTCACTACTATCACTACCTACACCCAGCCATCTCTACAGTCATTATTACTACTATCACTACCTACACCCAGGCATCTCTACAGTCATTATTACTACTGTCATTACTATCACTACCTACACCCAGGCATCTCTACAGTCATTATTACTACTGTCACTACCTACACCCAGGCATCTCTACAGTCATTATTACTACTGTCATTACTATCACTACCTACACCCAGGCATCTCTACAGTCATTATTACTACTGTCACTACTATTACTACCTACACCCAGCCATCTCTACAGTCATTATTACTACTGTCAATACCTACACCCAGGCATCTCTACAGTCATTATTACTACTGTCACTACCTACACCCAGGCATCTCTACAGTCATTATTACTACTGTCACTACCTACACCCAGCCATCTCTACAGTCATTATTACTACTGTCGCTACTATATTACATACACCCATTATTACTACTATCACTACCTACACCCAGCAATCTCTACAGTCATTATTACTACTATCACTACCTACACCCAGCAATCTCTACAGTCATTATTACTACTGTCACTACTATCACTACCTACACCCATTATTACTACTGTCACTACCTACACCCAGCCATATCTACAGTCATTATTACTACTGTCACTACTATCACTAGCTACACCCAATTTCCACAACTCTTGTTACTCGCTGCACCCAGCTTTCTCTACAACTGTCCCTAGCTACACTCAGCCTTCTCCACAGCTCCTGCCACTAGCTACAACCAGCCTTTTCCATAACTCTTGCTGCTAGCCATAGGTGTGTGCCTGGGCACACCCTCATCACCCTGTGCTGGACAGGTTCCATCTGCTTGGCTTTAGAGACAGGGACTGGGGAATTTCTGTCCATTTCTCTGTCTCAAAGTGAGACATCAAGGGTCTCTTTAGACCCCTGATATTTCACCAAAGCCCCCCAGTGGGGCCCCTAAAAAATATTTGTATAAAACAATAAAAAAAATGATAGTTAAAAGAAAAATATTGGAAAAAAAAATACCAAAAGTGTAAAAAAGTAATGAGTGAGTGAGTGAATAACTTGTATAGCACAACAATTGCGAACTGAATCGCCTCAAGGCGCTTGGTATCCCCTTTCCTTCTGTTTCTCCCTCAGAATAGGTGGGTCTTGAGTTTTTTTCTGAAGGCCAGGTGATCAATTTCTGTTCGGATGTTAGTAATGCGTTTCACAATCGAGGTCCTTGAAATGCAAATCGATGTTCTCCTTTGGTCTTGTAGCAGGCTTTAGGGATTTGTAGTAATTTTTGGTTAGTTGATCGAAGCACTCGATTGGGGTTTTATTTTCTCACATGTATTGGGGAGCGCTTCTGTGTACACATTTGTGCATTAGGCATAGGGCCTTAAATGTGACTCTGTCTTTTACAGGCAACCAATGGAGGGATCTCAGGGACGGGGTTATTGATTCCCAGGTTTTTTTTCCCTGTTACCAGTCGTGCTGCCGTGTTCTGGACGACTTGGAGACGAGCCAACTGGTATTTTGGGAGTCAGAGGTAGAGGAAATTTGCATAATCTAACCTAGAATTAATAATTGTCCCTACCACTACTGCTGTGTCTTCTTTGGGGATGAAGGGGACAATTCTTCGTAGAAGATGGTGAGATCCACTAACTACTGATCCTATTTGTGCATCCATTGTCATGTCAGAGTCAAAAATGACTCAGAGACTTTTGACTTTGGTGCTTGGGGTGATGGTTTGTCCCAGGATGGGCGGTGGTGTCCAGTGAGTTCTGGCTAGTTTCTTTCGGTTTGCATGGAGTTAAAGGAGTTCTGTTTTTGCTCCATTTAGTTTGAGGTGACTCTCTGTCATCCAGTTGTCTGTGTGAGGCATTTTTCTAATAATAAAAAAAAAAAAAACTACTGCCTTACGTCCACTGCTCTACCAACACTGTCCATTGCCCTACTATATATAATTATATATACGCACACACAAACACGTGCATATATGTTTGAGGTGCACACCCTAATGCAATAGGCCGTGCATACCTATGCTGCTAGCTACAGCCAGCCCTCAACTCTTGCCACTAGCTCCAACCAAACTTCTCCCCGACTCTTGCCTAATCTCTTTCTCCGGTCCCGCTTTCACAACTTCTAGTTATCTACAGCCTTCTTCATCACAACTACCAATAACTACACCCAGGCTTTTTTGTTTTTTTTTTACAAGTCAGTCTCTAGCTTTATCCAACTCTTTTCACACCTAATGTCACTAGCTTCAACAAGCCTGTTTCAGCTCATCTTTTTCTTGCTACACCCAACAGTCTCGACAATGCCTGTCATTAGCTACACTGAACCTTCTAAACAACCACTGGCGTATTTTATCATTGTTTAACGCCATCTTCTACAGCCTTATAAAACCACAAGTTCCTAATTTTCCTATACCGGTTTGCACCAAATTGTAACATAAAAATGGAACAAGTGTTAGGACTTTTCTATTCAGTGATCAAATCATGGAACAGGTGAACCTTGGCACTCATAGATATGGGCCACATTTTTGTAATTGTGCTCTGTAGGGGTTAATTTATTGTTTGGTATTAAGTTATGGTTAGTGTTAGGAACAATCATAAGTGAACTGGCCTGGGTTTGGTTCACTGGACATTGCTAAATAAGACTTTGTGAGGCGAATCTTGTTATTATCTTAATCAAAGAATATAGCACATAAGCTCACAGACCCTGGGTTATAGACTGGTACCTTTAGGTGATTGAACATTGGCAAAGCTTTGAGGACACGGCCCCTGAGCATGCCCTTATAACCCCACCTCACTCACATGAGTCCTCCATTTTTTGCTAGTGTCTTAAAGGAAGGACACTCTTCTCCCTTATATAGAAACCACTAGCTTAACTAGTTTTTTTTTTTTTTTTGGTGAGGGGCAGGCCTTTTAACCACTTTGCAACCGCCCTATACCGAAAGTACGGCTACAGGGCGATTGCTTAATTCTAAGTGGCCGTTAATTAACGGCCTCTTAGAATCACGTTCCCGCGCGCCCCCTGAGGCGCGCACACGGGAACATCCGTGACCGCCGGGTCCAGAGGACCCGGCGCATCACGGATCACGGTAAATCGCCGCTGATAGCGGCGGTTTACCATGTGATCGCTCCGTCCAATGACGGAGCGATCACTTGTAAACAGACCGGCGTCATGTGCTGACACCGGTTCCTCCCTCCTCTCTCTGTAGAATGTGAGAGGAGAGGGGAGGGAGCGGATGGCAGCGGCAGTGCTGCGGGCTGGATCTGTGACAAATGTAGTCACAGATCCATCCATCCATCCCTCCCTGCTCAGCCATCCCTGCTGCAATACTCTGCAATACTGGGCATACTCTGGCAATACTGGGCATACTCCGATATACTATGGCAATACTCTGGGGCAATACTCGGGGCAATACTCGGCAATACTCTGGGGCATACTCGGCAATACTTTGGGGCAATACTCGGGCAATACACCGGGCGTACTCCGCAATACTCTGGGCATACTCCGCAATACTCTGGGCATACAGCGCCCCTGTCCCTGTGAGCTCGCATGCAGAAGCGAACGCATACGCAAGTCCCGCCCACATATGAAAACGGTGTTCAAACCACACGTGAGGTATCTTTATATAATGTTTTGGGGTTTTATGTAATTTTCTAGCAAATAAATTATGATTTTTACACATAGGAGAGAAATGTCAGAATTGGCCTGGGTGCTCCCTGCATGTTGGGCCTCTGTATGTGGCCGCACTGTGTAAAAGTCTCACACATGTGGTATCGCCATACTCGGGAGGAATAGCAGAATGTGTTTTGGGGTGTAATTTGTGGTATACATATGCGGTGTGTGAAAAATAACCTAATAATATGAAAATTTGATGGAAAAAAAAATCTTGATTTTGCAAAGAATTGTGAGAAAAAAATGACAACTTTAAAAAACTCATCAGGCCTCTTTCTAAATACCTTGGAATGTCTTCTTTCCAAAAAGGGGTCATTTGGGGGGTATTTGTATTTTTCTGGCATGTTAGGGTCTCAAGAAATGAGAGATGCTGTCAGTACATCAGGTGTGATCAAATTGATCAATTTTCAGTAATTGGTACCATAGCTTGTAGACCCCATAACTTTCACCCAGACTAAATAATTTCCACATTTTTTTTTTTTACCAAAGATATGTAGCAGTATACATTTTAGGCCAAATTTATGAAGAAAAATTACTATTTTGCAAAATTTTATAATAGAAATGAAGAAAAATTATTATTTTTTGCAAAATTTTGTTCTTTTTTCATTTATAGCAAAAAAAATAAAAACCGCAGAGGTGATCAAATACCACCAAAAGAAAGCTCTATTTGTGGGAAAAAAAGGACCAAAATTTCATTTGGTTACAGTGTTGTATGACTGAGTTATTGTCATTCAAACTGTGAGAGCACCGAAAGCTGAAAATTGGTCTGGTTATTAAGGGTGTTTAAGTGCCCAGTGGTCAAGTGGTTAAAGGGCAACTTTAAAAATACATAACCACTTCCCATCCGGGCCACTTCGCTACTACATCATCAATTTTTTTTCTAGAAAATTACTCAGAACACCCAAACATTATATCGTTTTTTTTTTTTTAGCAGAGACACTTGGGAATAAAATGGTGCTTGTTGCAACTTTTTATGTCATACCGTATTTGCTCAGTGATCTTTCAAATGCGTTAACAAAACAAAAAAAAAAAAAAAACAGTAAAGTTAGCCCAATATTTTTGGATACCTAACATGTCATGCTTTAAAATTGTGCACGTTCATGGAATGGTGCCAAACTTTGGAACTTAAAAACCTCCATAGGCGGCCCTTTAAATGTTTTTACAGGTTAGATGTTTAGAGTTATAGAGGAGGTCTTGGGCTAGAATTATTACTCTCACTCGAAACGTACGCAGTAATACCTCACGTGTGATTTGAATGTCGTTTAGATATGCGGGCGCAACATATGTATGCGCTTTCTTCTGCATGCAAGCTCACGGGGTCGAGGTGCTTTAATTGTTATTGTTTATTTTATTTTATTCTTACACTTTGATCACTTTTATCCCTATTATAAAAGGAATGTAAATATCCCTTGTAATAGGAATAAGGCATGACAAGTTCTCTTTATGGAGAGATGTGGGGTCTATGAGCCCTGGCCTATGTGTCCATAAGATCCCCCTCTCCTCATTGGCTCACTGGCTATGATTGACAGCAGTCTATAAGACCCCCTATCTCTCCTTTAGGCAGAAAAGGCTGAGATAAAAAAAAATTAAAAAATTGACAATCGCAGCCTTTCCTGCTGTGGGCCTTTGTTTACTTCTGCTGGCCTGGACGTGACGTTATAACGTCGCACCCGGGCTTCCAAGAGTCATAGATTGCCAGGGACCATCATTCCCTCGGTTTTCTCTATGACTCTCTTCCGGCACCAGTGTTTCATCAGATTCTGCGACCTGTCAGATTTTGTAACGGAAGTGACATTTCGTCGCTGTCATCTTGCTACTTTCCACAATCTTCCACAGTAAGGATACGGGAGAAGGCAGCAGGGGGACATCTTGTTACACCCACCGTCTTGCATTTCACACTTATTTTTAACAGTTAACAGAGCTTATATAATCAAATTTAGTATTTTGAAAGTGTTTTGATATTGAATTTTTCAAAGGAGCGGGT
The DNA here is from genome assembly GCA_029574335.1 of Rana kukunoris. Classification (NCBI taxonomy): domain Eukaryota; kingdom Metazoa; phylum Chordata; class Amphibia; order Anura; family Ranidae; genus Rana; species Rana kukunoris. The sequence goes on from CM056060.1 coordinate 26,223,040, forward strand.
CCCTTGCTGGCGCTTCTTGCCACTCCGCCTTGTCGAGTGCCATAAGAGCAAGCTGCTTGCTCTGGGGGAACTTGTGCCCGCTTGCTCCAGGCTCGCTGTGGCTCAGTCCAGTTCCCCACTTTCTCCTCACTGGCGGTGATTGACAGCAGTGGGAGCCAATGGGTCCCGTTGCTGTGTCTCAGCCAATCAGGAGCAAGAGTGCTGGGAGAGCCACGGCTCTCGTGCACATAACTCGATCAATTGGCATAGAATGCATGAAAGTCAAAAACCTTCAGTCTTTACAACCACTTTAAAGGGGAGGTTCACCTGAAAATAAACTTTTAACATTGCATTTATGAGATTAATGACAATTCGAATCGGCTGTTTCCTATATGTATTCTCAACCCGGCTTCCGGGTATGATCGTCGAGGCTGGGCATTCCTAATTGATTGACAGGCATCCGACCGACGCATACAGCGCGTCACAAGATAACGAAAGAAACCGAACGTCGGTGTGGCTCTATACGGCGCCTGCGCACCGACGTTCGGCTTCTTTCGGCATCTCTTGACGCGCTGTATGCGTCGGTCGGATGCCTGTCAATCAATTAGGAACGTCCCAACCCCGACCATCATACCCGGAAGCGGCTGTGAGAATGCATATAGGAAACGGTATGTACGGACGTATTTTTTAAAAAAAACAGCCGATTCTAATTGTCATTAATCTCATAAATACAATGTTAAAAGTTTATTTTTTTGTAAACCCCATTTCAATTGAAATCTCCATCTTAATGCAGAAGAACAATTGGGAGGCAGGGACAAAGCATTGTCACCCTAAAACAAGAAATGCCCAAACAAGGACCTCTATGGGAGGATCGCAATGTGGTATTAAAGTTTATTTATTTTTTAAACAAAATACAAAGAATATGTATGCACAGAGAAACCCTGATCCTCTTATACTCTGGTAGCCCATCGGTGCTCCTCCCCCTTGACCAGTGCCCCCCAATAGCAAGCCACTTGCTATGGGGCACTGTTGCATGCTCGCTCATGAGCCCCGGGCTATGTTTTCATAAGACTCGCCCCTCCCCACTCTCTCCTCATTGGCTCACTGGCTGTTATTGACAGCAGTGGGAGCTAATAAGGAGAGGGAGTTCCGGGACTGCCGATGCTCTTGTGCACATCGCTGGATCAAGAGGGAGCATAGATCCAGCATAGACTGCATGAAGGATAAAAAACCTTTAGCCTTTACAGCCACTTTAATTAATCTTTAGATTTAATAATACGAATATGACTTTTGAAGTGATCTTAACACCTTAAAGATTATATGAGATTTGAGTGATTGGGTTCACATACAGTATATTCTAACTTCATTCTGACTGGTGTTTCTTCAAAATATATATTTTTTTTTATTAAATTGTTATTTAGTTGACGGTACAGAGACACGAGATGTTATTGTCTTTTGTATTGACTTTTGGGAATTAAAGTTACTTTGCCAAGTTAGTCTTGGCAAGAATACACTACCAACCTTTTACCTCAAAGCAGGTTTGGTTGGTTTATTTCACAACTGACTATATACTATTGTGACCAAATGTCTTCAGCTAAAATAGGGAAGACAAATTATTGGACTTTGTTTAGGAACCAGATTCATTAGAAATTGTAAGGATGCCTTCCCCCCCCCCCCCCCCCCCCCTCTTCTTTTTCTTTTTCTTTTTACATACACATCTAAAGGGAAGCTTTCCTCCCCTTTTCCATCCAAAACCACAGGAAGTACACACTATTATCACTCAACACCAGCATCTCTATCAGCTGGAAACAAGCCATTCGTAGATATGAGTGGACAATATAGTATCTTATGTTTTGGAGTCAGTAAGCAATTAAGCATGTTTGACTTTGGGACCCACATAGTCCACTTTCAGGGAAAAAACATTCAATGTATAAATTATATATGTTGAAGGAATGTTCCCCAAACATTTTCTCAAGTTGTCTAACAAGTTCTGCTCCTCTGACACTTAAGTAATGGCTAGATTGCCAAATGAAGATATTTTATGGATATCCCACAAAAATAAGAAAGACATTGTAGCAGTGTACTGTTCATAAAGATTGCATTGTGTAATTGATAACACTACATCATATTAGTAATATTTCAGAAATTATGTCACAGTGCAAGTATCGTAATATATTCATTAATTATACTAAAGTGTGTGTCATCAACGTATATCTATTGCCAAAATGTTTGTCTTCGTTTTTGATAGATGGGAGACTGATGGGAACCTCTGCAAGCTTTTTACTGCTGTGTGTCACCACTGGAGAGATTAACTTTTCCTATTTTTGCCGATGACCACTATGCAGGCCATAGACCAGTGATGGCGAACCTTGGCAGTCCAGATGTTTAAGAACTACATTTCCCATGATGCTCATGCACTCTGCAGTGTAGCTGAGCATCATGAGAAATATAGTTCCAAAACATCTGGCGCGCCAAGGTTCACCATCACTGCCAAATTTGCACAATTTGTATCTCCCGACACCTGAGACATGCAGTTTCAGGTGCCGGGCAGGTTTTTCTACAATTAGCCCTGCTTCGGCAAGCAGCTGGGCTCACTTGTCAGGTGGAATCTTTCTGGCAGCTCCACTGCCACCCGATTGCTTCCACACACAAGGGTAAATTGCCCTCCCTCCACTATGTATACTGGCCTCTGCTTGCCCCATCTGCCGGCCCAGGATAGACATAGCAGGTGCTGGCTAGAGGGGATGGAAAAGCACGTTTTGTGGCACCTACGCATGAAAACTTTTATTGTGATGCATGCTATATATTGTCATGCACGTGCACAAACTGGAGCCTACCTTTTTATAGCTGGCTCCTAAAATTCAAAACAAATTTATCAAGCCTTGGCTTACCATTTGTGTTGCCTCCTCAAAGAGAGACAAAATTGAGCAGGCATCAAGCTGCAGCCAGGGAGAAAAATAAATAAATAAAAATCCTCCTAAAGCCAGTTCCAGTTTCATCGTCATGCAGGTAGCCATCTTGCCGGTGTTATTGGTGTTATTGGTACTGGTACAGCCTCTAAATCATGAGCAATGTAGAATTTGCATTAACAGATGTCATCTTTCCCACAGCCTGTCACTGGATAGTGAAAGGAGAAGCAGAAGACTGATAAGTTATTAATGTGGCTTGTTAACCACTTTTTGCTATTCGACACTGCGCTACTTTAACTGGTAATTGCCCGCATGAAATTTATATTAAAAATTTTCACAGAAATAGAGCTTTTTTTTGGTGGTATTATAAGTATTAAAAAAAGCCCAAAATTTGGAAAAAAAAACACCATTTTTTTTTCTATTTTCCGCTATAAAGCATTTAGGCCATAATGTATTCTGTCTTTGGTAAGAAACAGAGAAGACCGTTCCCTCTGTACAGAACAGAGCTCTGTGTAGACGTCTCCATTCCATCTACATGTTGCGGTCGCCTGGCTTTGGCATGCTGCAGACCGACTCCTTTGCGATCCGCATACAGCAGCCACCAGTGGTAAACATCTCACCCGGATCTTACAGTGGCCTTTGAGGGGAACATTATAAGAAGACATGCCCATTACTTTCTGGAACCATGTGAGTTTATTTTAACAAGTTTTCATTGTCAAAAAATGTGATTACAGTAGGGTGGTCGCACACATTCTTTATGTTCACAACACAGGGCCCTGGGCTTTGGTTCTGGCCATGAATTATTTGCCGGATAATGCTGACTAAGTCAGCATCCAGAACCCATACCCATGCCTGTACGAGCCATCCTGCCGCAGTATATGTACTGTGGCTGGTCGGCAAGTGGTTAATAGCTAAAGCATACCTACTCAAACCTACACTTTCGTGTGAAATGTATTTGTTGAAAGAATTCCCTTAGATGAGATCGAATGTTCGAAGTTAGGTGACAAAACACATCCCTGAGCTATGCTTAAGACACCAATAGCCTTAAGCCCTCTACACAAGATTGGTTTGTCCGATGAAAACAGACCGTTTTCATCGGACAAACCGATCGTGTTTGGGCCCCATCGATTTGTTTTCCCATCGGTAAAAAAAATAGAACATGGATAAAAAACCAATAGAAAAAAAAACGTCTGTGTGGAACTTCATTGGTCAAAAATCCACGCATGCTCAGAATCAAGTCGACGCATGCTCATTTTTCTCAGCACGTCGTAGCGTTTTAAGTCACCACGTTTGGACACGGTCAGATTTTTGACTGATGGTGTGTAGGCAAGACCGATGAAAGTCAACTTCATTAGATATCTGATGAAAGAATCCATTAGATTAGATTCCATCAGATATCCGATAGTGTGTACAGGGCTTTAATGTTAAAAGAAAACCCCAGAATGTTTTACCCTGCTGCCTTTTCCAAAAAACAGCTCTCCGAAAAATCTGTTGGGAGTGTAGCGATACCGTTAACCCCAACACCCTATTAATCCCTCCAGTGAAATTAGTCACCACAATGGTGGCCCAATGGACTTCAACTGAGGCAACTCATTTTGCAATAAAAAAAAAGGACTGGAAGCAGAATTAGAAGGGGCTGGGAGCAGTGAGTAAACTGAACCAGTGCACTCAATAGAGTTTTCAGGGAGCTGTAACTTGAAAAGGACACCACAGAAGTAAATGTAATTAACACAATACACTTGCATCCCACAAGCCTTTTTAAAAGATAATTTCTGGAACAGTTGAGAAACTTAAAGCGAAGCTCCACCCTTAAATTGACCTGACTAATATTAATCCCGCTGCTCACTAATCCCGAATCGGCTATTATAACTAAAATCGGCGTTACAGTACCTTATAAACGCCGATGCTTCCGGTTTAGCTGGTCTCGGGTTTTCGTCTGGTTTTTTACTTGTTCCTGTCTGTCGCTGTGCATTTTGGGGGCTTTTGTCTGAGGTCCTAATTTCCTGTATGAGCCGAGATCTCGCAAGACTTCGTTATCACAACGGGGCGGATACGTTTCATTCATTCGCCTGCCGTTGCGATGACAACAGAGACGCTCCCTCGCCGGACACCTTTGGCAGTGCGCGTGATGTAGCGGTGGATGCTGGGACAGCATCCACCGTAAACAGGAAATTAGATGCTGGCTTCCTCTTCCTGCCCAAACCCAAGATGGCAACGGGAGACGGTGCTGAATATAAGTTATTATTTGGGACTGCCAACGAGTGGAGCGGTGGGGGAGAACGAAAGCAGTGAGTTTATTAAAACACTGCGCTTAGTAATTTAAAGAGCCCCTCATTAAAAAAATTATTTTTCGGCGGAGATCCGCTTTAAGCCTCTAACATCTGGGTGTGTCTGGTACCCTGCAATGGTCCCTTTCACCGGCTCCTACATCACTAACCAGGGACATCATAGCCTGACACAGCTGAAGGAATGCACTGCTCATTGGAGAAGTTAGTATTGAGGCTGGGTTCACACTGGTCCGACAAACACTTCGACATTGGGAGCTCACATCGCATGACGTGTGAAATGTAAAGGTTACCCTATGAGAGCCGTCCTAACTGGTCCCACTTTAATGATATTCAATGGGCTGAAGTAGGATCAAAGTTGGATCCTTGTCCTTAACCTTCAGAGTTTTGACATCCAACATTGTGATTACAACAACAGTAAAAGGAATGTATCTCACATTGGGATTGTTTTGATTGGTCAAAGGACAAGTCACACTATCACAAAGAAAGTCGGATGGACGTAGGACCAATGTAGGACTGATGTCTTAGCTCAAAGTAGGATGAAAGTCGTATAAGTGTGAACCCAGCCTGAGTCTTTTTCTGCAAAAAAGTTCCTTGTTATGTCATGTGTTAACATGCATTGCATTAAGGCAGCTCAGTAATTTTGAATAGGACAAACAGAAAAAAAAAAAAAGTACATGCAGCATTATTTTTCAACACAGCACACCACAACGCATAGTTCGTCAAAGCTGTGTTGTCTCTCTTCATTGGGGCTCAAATTCAAATTAAATGAAACCGATCAAGTCTGCATTCAAAAAAGGTTACCAGATGGTACCTGGTCCCATCACGTGTAGGCCATCTCCAGCTTTCCCATACTGGTCTGCATTTGTGGCAGTGCTACGGCGAGCAATGTTTTACATACCTGGTGGACATGTCCCATGCTCAAACCGTTTTGGACCAAGGTCTTGAAGCAATACATTCTTTGTTAGATCACCCTTTCCCCAAAGACCCTTGGTATGTTTTATTACACCTTAAACCCCCTCCTCCGATTTTACTAAAACCCAATTCTAATTGGTGACCTACATTTTGTTAGCAGCAAAACAATTCGACAAAGTCTGGAAGAACCCATTTGTTTCCATTGAGGAAGTTCACGGGCATATTGACGGGTTCTTTGTGAGCGATCCTGCTAGAAATGCAACACATTTTTTTCCGGATTTGGACCTCATGGATACAATATGCCCATCCATCACTGTCCATGGAGAGTTATACTTCTTTATAATAGTCCAGTTTTGGGACGCTGGTCTTGGGCTTTCCTGATGCCCACTCACCCCCACCTCTCTTTCCCACCTTCCTATTGTGAACATCCTTCTGTCCTTTTTCTTATTTTATTGTTGCAGATCATGCCATTTATTTAGACATGATTTTTCAATCTGCTTCATGTTTCACTGTCTGCGAGAAAGTTACCAGTCTTATTGATTCACTATATTGTCAAAAGTATTAGTACACCTGCCTTTACACGCACGTGAACTTTATTGATATCCCAGTCTTAGTAGGGTTCAATATTGGGTTGGCCCACCCTTTGCAGCTATAAAAACTTCATATTATCTGGGAAGGCCGTCCACAAGGCTTACAAGTGTGTATGGGAATGTTTGACCATTCTTCCAGATGCGCATTTGTGAGGTCAGGCACTGATGGACAAGAAGGCCTGGCTCACAGTTTATCCCAAAGGTGTTCTATCAGGTTGAGGTCAGGACTCTGTGCAGAATAGTCAAGTTCCTCCACCCCAAACTAGCTCATCCATGTCTTTATGGACCTTGCATGGTACACTGGTGCAAAATCATGTTGAAACAGGAAGGGGCCATCCCCAAACTGTTCCCACAAAGTTGAAAGCATGAAATTGTCCAAAATGTCTTGGTATGCTGACCAGTTGTGGCTGATGCTCCATTTTTGGGGGAGGGACGGGACAGCCAGCTCCACACTTGCCCCATCCAGGTTGTGGGCAGCTTCCCCGGCTTATCCTCCTAACCAATCTGGGCCTAGGACCCACTTCCTGTCCTGATTGGCAGGGAGGAAAAGACAATTTTCTCAGGATCAAGAGGGCCTCAGAGAAAACTTCATGCATTCCACTCTGCACCCGAGCCCAAACTTTTTGAAGCCAATTAGAGCCTCAGGCTTTAATCATGTGCTTTCCAGAAGAATGGTCAAACATTCCCATAGACACACCTAAACCTTGTGGACAGCCTTCCCAGGAGAGTTGAAGCTCTTATAGCTGCAATGGGTGGGCCAACCCAATATCAAACCCTACGGACTAAGACTGGGATGTCATTAAAGTACATCTACATGTAAAGGCTGATACTTGACAACATACTGAACCAATTCTAACTTGCAGACTACTTACCTTATTAATATGCTATGTATACCCTTGGATGTTATCACATGCTTGGAAGCTACGTTCCAGCTGTCTAACATCTTGGTAATTGGCAATCTTTTTACGCTAGGTTTTGCACACTCTCAATAAAATGACTAACTGCAACGTGCTCATGCATACGTTAAGACACACCACACCGTAGCAGAGAAATGTAGATGAGCCCTGAAGTCTCCACGTGACCTAGCTGCTTGGCTGTTGCACTGACCAACTGGTATATAGAAGTCAGAAGACCTTATCTACATGGGCAGTCACAAAGTTTTGAAGCAAGGGGGGGGGGGGGGGGTGTATGACAGCCAGGCACCTTAATTTTCAGATGCATGGGTTAGCAGTGGTACCCTATACGTTTCCTTTATTTAAATAGTGTATATAACCTATAGAATCCGAGTTTTTGTTCTCATAGAGGACTAAAGAAATGCAAGCAAACACAGTGGGCCATGCTTTTCATTTTCTTTTTACAGAAGTCATAGCCATATCGCCTTGTAATCTTTAAATAGGACCTTTTATCCATTTCCTGTGCCTTGTTTTGTCACATTGCTGAAGGAGATATCAGTCTGTGGTTAATGTACGGAAATAAACTGACACAGAATGATAACTGCAAAACCACAAGGAAGAAAAAAAAAAAAAAAAAGATAACACGGGTAAAGTATTGACCAGGTCACGATTTTTCTACATAAAATATATTTCTAAAAGTTGGTATTGACATGAAATTTCCACCACATTGTCAGTAACAACCCTTACAATCCATACAAAAAAAACTAAAACAAATAAGTGCAGACATTAAAGGGGGGTGTAAAGGTACAATTTTTTTTCCTAAATAGCTTCCTTTACCTTAGTGCAGTCCTCCTTCACTTACCTCATCCTTTAATTTTGCTTTTAAATGTCCTTATTTCTTCTGAGACATCCTCACTTCCTGTTCTTCTGTCCAACTCCACACAGTAATGTGAGGCTTTCTCCCTGGTGTGGAGTGTCATGCTAGTCTCCTCCCTTGGACTACAGGAGAGTCAGGACACCCACTAACACACAGCTCCTTTCTCTATATGCAACATAGAGAGCATCCCGACTCTCCTGTAGTCCAAGGGAGGTGGGCGAGCACAACACTCCACACCAGGGAGAAAGCCTCACATTACTGATTTTAAAAGAACCCATATCTGTTCTGTACAGAGCCCCTAGAAGAAGCAAGTTTATTACGAAACGGACGTAGGGCAGAGCGGCGCGCTGTCGTCACACAAGAAGCTCCAAATGTTCCCCCAGTGGGCAGGTGCTTAAGAATTTCGTGTACCGGCCGGCACATTGGATTCAAGGCGATGTTTTAACTGCATTTCCGTAAGTGCATTGCTTTTTTTAATAAATTTGTTTTACCCATGTAATACACTATGTGGAGCTATCATTATTTTACATGGTGGGCATTTGTCGGTGAAATCCATTTGTGAATGAGACCCAATTGGACCACACATATCTGAACTACGAGTCTAGGAGTGATTATCCATTATATGCTGTCTGTGATCCCCGTAACAAGAGATCATGGACTTTTGGTAAGGGTCCAATCTATAGCCTGGTGGAGGACATATCACGATTGCTTTGGACACGTTTTTAGCTTATTTGAAACTTGGCACAGGTCACGGGTGTTTTTGATAATTCATCTGTCAAAATATCTATGGACTATATTGTCACAATTGATCATTTTTGATAATAACTTTCTATACATTTAATATTTTTTTAATTTTAGTTTTTGTTTTTTGAAATGTATATACCGGTAACTGTTTTCTTTGGTGTCCCCATTACACGATTGTGTCACTAACATTGAGGAGGTTTGTGATTTTTACACAGCGCCCTCTGGTGGCAACTTAATTTCATTTTTTTTAATAGAGTGCATTATATATATCATTGCATATCATTCACATTCATTATCACAATTGTTTGTGTTTTCAATCAGTTTGAGGTTTAGAGTTGGTGCGATTTATTTACTTTCCTGTTCTGTGCAGTTGTTTGTCTCCTGCTCCCAAATGCTACAACAGACTGACACCTGAGCATATTTAAAGTGCAGACACAACCCAACCAGCTGAAGACCTTTGAGCCACCTTTAGCCATAAACATGAAAGACAATGTAATGCAAGCATTTTAACACAAGTATTTGAGTTTAGGCCAAGGGAGGCAGATACTTCAAGTAAAACCTTATCGAGGGAAACATTGGGACAAAGTTTGCACGCCAAATCACTATGAACTTGAAATCTGAGCTGCCAGATCAGTCATCTTCAACTCTTACTGCACACAAAAAAAAGGGGGGGGGGGGGGGAGGAGTAAAGGTCAAAAATCAAACATTTTCTACAGTATGCTTCACATTGAAGCTCCAGTCCAGTAATCTTTCCTAAGGCCCCTTTCACACTAGCAGAACGATTGGGTCCACCCGTCAGTTTTTCAGGAGGACCCGATTGGACCCTCTAGTCTCCTCTATGGAGTGGCGGGTGTCAACGAACATGTGTCCGTTGACACCCGATCCTACCTGCTAAAGACAGATGGGAATCCGTTCATCAGTCTGGCAGTCGGGTGTAAACAGACAGATTCAATTACAAATGACCCCCCTTAAAGAACGGACTGTGTTGGTGTCTGCTCAGCATATGCCAAGCGGACACAGACCAACAATCTGCCTGGTCAGCAGACAGATTCCACGGCGAGCAGGCGGATCAGAGCCCACCCTATGTGGAAGTGGATTAAGCTGTCAGTATGTTATGGACTGTTTGCAGTCATTAGATGAGGATGCAGGGGCAAGCTGATCCATGAGTCATCTAGGTCAGACTATCAGTCCAGAAAGTAGATGCTTTTGACTACTGTATCCTAAATTACTGGTCTGGCCCAAGATCAGCCTTTTTCTAAATAAAAAGGAAACCATAAACCCATCATGAAAAAAAACAGATCGTACCTTCTAAAAATGGTACTTACCTGGCTGGCACCCCCCCTGGCTTCAACACTTGCAAGTCATTTTCCTAGCACTAATTTAGTATCAATGCAAAATATTACAAGGAATTTAACACAAATCTTTTGTTCTTTTATTAGTCCTTCGTATAATATTACATGGATTTTTCTCCAAACCTTAAGGTTCTCTTTTATTACTTTTTTGTACAGTTGTATCATACATAGAAACGTCAAAAAAAATCTGATAAAATATACATGCCACAGCAGCAGAAAGTTTTTTTTTTTTTTTTTGCAAACTAGTTAAAAACTATACTTTTGCCCTTTCGGTTTAATATACACTACAGCAAGAAGAAAATATGATACAGAGTGCAGATGCCTTTTTAAATCTTCTTTTCAGACTTGTTCCATCGCTGCATCCTCAACATCATGATTTGGGTTGACATCATTGCAGAGAAGCAACTGTCCATTTCTGCCAGTGGCCTAATCTATACAGAAAATAATCACTTTGGAAGTGTCAGGAGACGACCCACCTTCATGTAGAATGCCACCCCCCCCTTCTGGATTAATGCTATAACCCAGGTCAAGTGACCAGTTTTGTACTTAGAAGGCAGTTCCTGCCAAAAGTTAAATACACAACAAAACATATATAGAACAGTTTTACCTTCCCAAAAGGTAAGCACCCACATCTGATGAGGGCGAATTTATAATCTCAAAGCCTTTGCTGGCTGTGTCACTGCCTTAGCTTCACGAGTGATCAAGACTACAAGTGAACATCCCACTACTGGAGACATTCATTTTTAGGATTTCAAATTCTAGGGGATGGTGCCGACAGACTCCTGGTAACTACACTGAAAATGAAAAAGCAAAACAAAAACATTCGTGACTTTAGAAGGTATACATTAGTGAATAATACCTCCTTCCTTAAAGTTGAATTAAAATGGAAGATATGGGAACCTACAAACAAGGGGAACAGACTTGGCAGTGTAGGCCAAAGTGTCCTTACCCCTCCAATAGGACACAACGTCTTTGTACTGCATTAATTGCCCTTCGCAGCTTTAATGCCCCTCTTTAGTGCCAAAATCTGGTACAGTTGCCAAGTTCATGAAGGTTGTCTCATGTCCCATGACTAGGAGGGTGTTGCAGGTCCTGGCCTGAGAAGATGGGGTGAAGCAGAGGGTGCAGATGCAAAGCTGTAGCTGCCGAGGCTTGCCGAGGAGCAAACAGAGTCGGGTAGAGGGCATGGGGTACATGGTGAAGCGTGAGAGGTCCAGCATGATGGAGGGCAGAAGCTGGGATTATGTGTATGGGGTGGCTAGATAGGAAAGCATGTGGGTGGGCTGGGATTAGAGAATGGGTGAGATGGGAGAGTGAGAAAGGCGATAGATGAGGCTGAGGGATGTGGTGGATTTGGGCCAAAGACTGTGGGTGGGATGGGATGCCCATAGCTGCAGCAGCTGCTGCATGCTGAAGGATGGCATGCTGCATAGTGGTTATAGAGGTAGCAGACACTGGAGGCGGTGCTTGCTGAATGTGAATAGGCTGAAGGGAAGGTGTTGCAGGCTGTAGGGCTTGTGGAATTGCCCCTCCTGGGAAACTTTTAACCTGCTTGGCCATAAACTGTTGCTGTATATGCTGCTGGGCCGCTTGCTGTAGCTTACTGTACTTCTCCATTTCTTCAGGCGTGAAAGTGATAGGCTGGCTCTCCAGAGGTGCCAGAGAGCCCTCGTCATCCTCTTCTTCCTCCACCCCCTCTTCCTCTTCACCTTCTAGACGGGGGGCATTTGAATCTATTGCAATAGGTGGATATGCTGATGGGGGAAAAAATTCACCCTCAGGTGGTGGCGGCATCATCCTTCCATGAATAGGTGGAAAAGGAAGACTACCATTGCCTAAAGGTTGTGGTACAGCACCTTCTGCAAATTCTGGAGGCGGCGGCTGAAAGACAGCGCCCTCTGCTGGCAGATGTTCTGCAGTTGGTGCAGGTGGCTCCGGCGGTGGAGTATTGTCTGGTGGTGGAGTATTGTCCACCTGTGAAGAAAGCTTAGTGTCTTTGTCCTTCTCCCCATCTGCAGTAACAGAGACCCCACCCAAATCGTTCTCTACTTTCAGCAGGCCCGTGATTTTAGATCCTGCTGGCAATTTGCCTATCATAGGCAGTTGTGAAGTTTTATTGCCAAGAACAGGTGGTAACTTGGGGCCAAAATATCCCTGAGGTGGATCCTTTACTTTAGCTCCTGGCTTTGAAGTTCCATCCTCTGTGGAGCCTGCTGCCTTTTCCAAGCGCCGTGACTGAATTTTCTCAAGCAGCTGTTTAGCTGTTAGAGAACATCGGATATAGTCCTTTTCTGTGCTCTTATGTGGCTGGTTGGAGCTGCTCATTCCTTTTGGTTCCGATCGACTCTCCTCTCTCCGGCTTCCAGAGCGAGAAAAATGTGGAGACTGAGAACGGTATATCTTAGAACGATTAAAATCCCGCCTACCACCTCGACGGCTATCTACACTGTCTCGCCCACGTGATCCTTTCCCAGAATGACTGCGAGTGCTTGCACTCCGGTCTCTACTATAACTGCGACTACGCTTCCAACTGTGACCCGTCATGCTGCGACTTCTCCTCTTACTCCGACTTCGGCTACTACTGCTAGACCTCCCTCTGCCTCGGCTCCTACTTCTTCTTGATCGGCTTCTACTTCTAGAACGACTGTGACTGTAGTCAGAAGAGGAGTATTTATGCCTAGTGGAATGTCTCTTAGAAGCCACAGAATCGGAGTCTGAACCTGGTGACCGCCTTTTGGATCGCCGCCTCGACCCACTACTGTAATCACTATAGTCACTGTCTGAATAACTTCGATTGTGACTGTATCGACTTCTATCTGTGGAGCCACCTGAACTGGATGAGGAGGACCGGCGTCTCTTTCCAGACCTTGATCGACTTCTGGAGCGGTCACTAGTAGAATCATACTCATCACTATATCTAGAGGTGGATTTTTTCCTTCCTGCATCATCTTCACTGTCATATCCACCACTACTGTGTCGGCTCCTTGCCTTGCTGGGTGTATTTCGGTGAGATGAAGATGATGATGGGACAGTAGCAGGAGGTGGGAGTGATGGTTTAAGTTCTGTTTTAGACTTTTTGCTTTCAGGCTCTTTGGAGGAAGCAGGAAGGTCCTGTTTTGTAGTGACATTCCCAGTACTGTCCTCTTTATTTACAGACTTTTGCATGCCTAACTCTTTAGTGTGGCTTTTCAAGGCAGGAGATGGACTAGGCTCAGACTCTACCTTTAATGCTGTTTTGGAGGAACCCTTTGACTTCTTGTGCTTATGTTTCTTTCTCTTCTTCGTTTTCTGCTCTGACCCCTCATCTCCTTCAGTGTGTTTCCGCTTGCGTTTGTTGCTTTTCTTGTGCTTTTTCTTCTTTTTATGCTTATGAGACTTCCCTGTTGATTCTTTGTTCTCTTCCTCAATGGATTCAGGTTTTAGATCACCGAGAGGTGTTGAGGAAGCTTTTGACGGAGTACCACATGCAAGTGCCACAGCGATGCCTTCCTTCTTTACTGCAACAACGTGGTCTTTATTTGCTTCAGCGGGAGGTAGGCTATCTTTGCTAGTGCCTGGGCTGTCTTTCGTCTTGCCAGCCAGCTTTCCTTTGCCATCTTTGTTCCGGGAAAGCTTGAAGTCAAAATATAAAGGGTTACAGCTGTAGGAGATTGAAGGCTCTGCTTGGGTGAATATGAGGAGCTCAGTGGGCCACTGCAGGGTTGTGCTCTCATCTTTGCTTAAAACTGGAAAAAAAGGACCAGTTGGGTGTTTTGGATGCTCTGGCTGTTCTTTTGCAGTCATTGGGGATTTCTTAGGAGGGTCTTCATTTAAATTGGTGTTGGGCTTTTCTTTGCCTTCATCAGCCTCTTTCTTCTCTGCCTTAGGTAAACTTGGAGAAGCAATGCTTTCTGCTGCCTGAGTCGCTTTAGTATCACCAGCTATGCTCTTCTCCCCTTTGCTTTCCGTCTGTTTTGAAGGCTTGGCCTTGCCCGAAGCAGCCCGTTTCTTCTCTTCTTTTGAAAGTTCGCACTCAGTCTGTGTTTGTTCTGTAGACCTCATGAAAAGTAGAAACTGAAAGTTGGGCTTCACCTTGCAATGAGCAGGTGGCATGTAGTGATAATACTCTGGCTCCCCTGCTTGAGCACATCTTTCCTCCCGTTTCATCTGCTTAAGTTTGGATAAGGTGCTAGCAAGAGAGCAGCCATCATCATCTCCCTGACTCTCCTCTTCCTCCACTTTGATTTCACTGTCTTTGCTGCACTCTGCTTCCACCGGACTTTTAACCATGCTTATAATTTCAGGAGAGGCTTTGTCTTCTTCCTTCTCTTCCTCAGTTATTCCCACTTCCTCACCATGGTCCTTGAAGACAGCTGCTGACTCCAGCTTCAATGGAGTTTTCTTGGCAAAGGAGAAAGAGAAGCCCACCTTCTGGAGTAGCGAGGCACTAGCTGGACTTTTAAAACCAAAAGTAACGCCTGTTGTAGCTGTTGGTTGAGTTGGGGCAGAGATTGTCGGGAGTATTGTTTCTTCCTCAATGTGTTTTGGGCTATCTTGGTCAGCTGAACTTGGCATATCTTCATCTTCTGTACCTTCTTCATCTGCTGCAACTGTGATGGCTTTAAACCTAGGTCCAATTCCTGGAGCACTACTAGGAAAAAATAAATAAAATTACCAATTCAAAGAAACATAAAACTGGCAAGAATATTACAAACAACATTAAAGATGCTGGACCTACAAAATACTTTTACGTCAAACTTGTTATATACTGTTTTTTTTTTATGGACACTACATACTATGAAGACCTAACCGACCAATCTTAGGTGAAAAAGCAGTCACCTGGGTTGCTCAGTTACCACTGTTCACCTTTTCAGGTTGATGGTGTTTGCACAGCATTTAAAGTGGAGGTCCACACAAAAACCCTCTCCCCTCCGGTGTTACATTTGGCACCTTTCAGGGGGGTGCAGATACCTGTATAATAGGTATTTGCACCCACTTGCGGGAATAGTTTGTAGCTGCTGGCTTTTTATTTTTTTAGGTGGACCTCCACTTTAAAAACACTGGTGCACAGGCCAAAATCTCAAGTCTGAGGCCGCGTACACACAATCGATCCAACCCGATGAGAATGGCCTGACGGACCGTTTTCATCGGTTCACAGACTGATGGTCTGATGTGCGCACACACCATCAGTTCAAAAACCGATCGTGTCAGTACGCGGTGACCTAAAACACGACGTGCTGAAAAAATGAAGTTCAATGCTTCAAATTGATTCTGAGCATGCGCAGGTTTTTGAAACAATGCTTTTGCGTACTAACCATCGGTTTGGACCGATGGTCAGGCGTCCATCAGTCCGATTTTAGAGCAAGTTTTAAAACTTTGGTCCGATGGGCCGTACACACGGTCGGTTAGGACCGATCGTGTGTACGCGGCCTGAAGTTCAGCATAGCGTTCTTTTAGTAGTTGCAAAGGCTGAAGTATTTTTTATTACTTCATGCATTCTATGCTCCAAATGTTCCCCCTAATACTCATCTGATCCCCTATCAATCAAGTGATGTGCACGGGAGCCTTTGATGTCCCGGGTCTTTCTCTCCTAATTAGCCAAGACGCCGTCAATCACAGCAAGTGAGCCAATGAGGAGAAAGTAGGGCCAAGCTGCAGCGCTGTGTGCCTTATGGAGGCTTACAGCAGGGCTCAGGAACGGGCACGCACCACTGTGCCCCTAGCTGGGGGGCATTGGTCAAGGGGGGGGGGGGGGGGGGCCCAAAAGCGGATCAGGGTGGTTCTGTGCAAAATCAATTCACAGAGCAGGCAAGTATAACAGGTTTGTTATTTAAAAACTGAGCCTTTAATATTAAATATCTAAACCCTGACATTTAACATGCACTGAGCACATTACTAAGCAACCCCCAAAAATTACCAATCCTTTGGTTTTAAAGATGTTACCTTTCTGCTTGTTTCCTCTGCTCAGCCAGCTCAAGCAGACGCCGTAATGCCTTCTCCTGTTTGCGCTCATCCTTCCGTGACCGTGAAGAAACATTGCGGGCAAACTCTCGCTGCTTCAGCTCCTTTAGCCTCTGCAATGTGGACAAAAACCTGTGTTAGGTGAACATCTCCGGATCTTTTTTTGACACATGGTTTTCATGATCTGCTTGTGTACCATTAGATCATGTGCTCTGTTTAAATTGCTCAGGTTTGACAAGCTTCCTCAAGTCAAGCTTTAAACCCGATTATACTTGGTAAAGTAATAAAAAAAAAAAAAAAAAAATTATTCATGCACTTTTAGATCACTACTGTGCCAAAAAGGTACTGCAAGCCCGTTTGTTCACTGAAGCAATGCTCACTCAAAGCTTACCAATAACTCATGCACAAAGATAGACTTTTTATGCCTTGTGTAAATTTCCCAGGGCTTTCCCATGCCTGGGAAGCTGAACATGCCGCCTACAGCCTACCCATAACAAGGGAAGCTTCCATGTTCAGGAAATACGCCTGGATGTGCATGCCTAGCAAATACTTATACAAAGAAGCATCAGCGTTTATGAGCGACTGTCTGCACACAGCTATTCGCTTCTATAGCAGGCTATGTATATATATATATATATATAAACATGCTGCTTCCCAGGTGCAGGAGAGCATTGGGAAAATTTACACTAGGCATAACAAAATTCAAAAAATTTTCTATGTGTATGGCCCCTAATAGTATTGCAACAGCAACTCTTTCAATTACAAAGATATACCCATCAGGTTCAGCACTCACTGCAAACCTCAGATCCTCATTTTTGAAGGTCTACAAATGCTTGGTGTTGCAGCCTCCCCATCATTGGTTCTCTGGGGAATCACCAGCAACATTCACTGTTCTGTGCCGTTAGTTCCTTGTCATAGATCTTTGGTCACATCCAAGATGGGAGAACTGCTCTGATTCACAATTAGTAAAAAAAATTACAAAAAACAGCAGCTCCAACATCTTTAACCACTTAAGACCCGGACCAATATGCAGGTTAAGGACCTGGCCCCTTTTTGCGATTCGGCACTGAGTCGCTTTAACCGACAATTGCGCGGTCATGCGACGTGGCTCCCAAACAAAATTGGCGTCCTATTTCCCCCCACAAATAGAGCATTCTTTTGGCGGTATTTGATCACCACTGCGGTTTTTATTTTTTGCGCTATAAAACAAAAATAAAGCGACAATTTTGAAAAATGCATTATTTTTTTTTACTATTTTTTTTTTTTTTTTTACTAGTAATGACGGCGATCTGCGATTTTTTTTGTGACCGTGACATTGCGGCAGACATATCGGACACTTGACACATTTTTGGGACCATTCACATGTATACAGTGATTAGTGCTATAAAACTGCACCGATTACTGTGTAAATGTGACTGGCAGGGAAGGGGGCACTGAAGGGGTTAAATATGTTCCCTAAAGTGTGTTCTAACTGTAGGGGAGGGGGGACTCACAAGGGGAGGAGATCGATGTATGTTCCTCTGTACTGGGAACACACATCAGTCTCCTCACCGCTGACAGGACATGGATCTGTGTGTTTACACGTAATACATGTGATTGTGGACATCGCGGGCACCGGGTCCCGAGCAATGCGTCGGGGGCGCACGTTCACCCCCTAGCCGTCCGGGAATGCAAGGACGTCCTATGATGTCCACTCTGGAGGAAGGGTTCCCGCCGACGTAATTTTACAATGACTCAGTAGGGAAGGTGTTAAAAGTGCCCTGCTAGAGGCCAATTACCTTCGCAAAAACAATGCTAAAAGCGCTGCTAAAAAATAGCGGTGCTTTACCGCTGATGCCTGGGTGTCAGAGCGGCCTTACACTTATAATCAAGGGGCCCCCCCAAACTTCCCCTGCTCCCTGATGTGACAGGCGATCTTCTCCGGTGTTCTGTTCTGAGAATGCTCTGCAGAGAACATGACCATGTGGGTATTCTGTGTATGGAAAACTACAAAGTCCTGCAGCCTTTGCAGCTGCCGGCTTGTAGTTCTCAATGAACAACCACTTGGTAGTTCATTGATGCTTCTCGTTAGTGTGTTTGCCGTACAATGTGCCACCAAACCACTTACTCAAAGTCTGCAAGAGCCATGCATTACACCCATGATTTGCTGATCAAAGGTGCAATGCTTTACAGGCTTCCAAAAAAAAAAAAAAAACTCATTTATAATTTTAACTGCAAAAAGATGTGCATTCATTATTTGATGAGAAAGAAAGTTTACCGCTCAGAGGTCCCAGGGAACTGCAAGGTGGAGTCCAAACGCCTGGGTGCAGGCACTGCAATAGTATGCAAAAATGTATAGAGAAAAACCGGGACGGCTTTTTGCTGTGATATGTTCATGTTGTGACCAGTTTTATTAAAAGGAACCATTTTTTTGGAGTGCGGCCGTCCCGGTTTTTCTCTATATATTTTTGCATTCATTATTTCTTTTAAAACGGTTCACTTATCCTTTAAATAAAACAATGTTGGTTTTATTTTTGCTCTTAACTCTGTATCATGTTCCTGCAAAATCTACCGGAGGAAAGTTTCCTGATGGGGGGGAAGAGGTGGAAAGTCTGCGCTGGTGCAGATCTCAGGAGTGACCAAAGAGCTAGGAAGAAAACCCACCTGCGAGTATATGGAGAATGCATGGAGAGGTGTTTACAGACCTTCAGACATGTGGGTCTGATTTTTCCAATGAGCGCTGAATCTGCTGGGTATACTGAAGGTTTGTAATTGTAAAGCATGGCTGTTGGAATATTTAAAAGCTTACATAAAACACATTTACACACATTTTACAATCCAAGGTTCCCAATTTGTTTACCAATTTTGCAAATTAGCTAAACTTAATTGTACCATTACACAGATTTGTGTTAGTTGGTGCAAATTTTACTAACTGCTGCTTCATAACGGACATTTTTTTTTTCTTCTCTTTAATGTCAATTTCATGGTTGTCGTCCTACTGCTCTAGGACTTCATGAGAAAAAAAGTCAGCCATGAATCACAAGCAGCTAAAATGATATGACGACAGAGAGAAAGTAGCCAACACAGCAATGGCTGCTCTAGTTCTATGACAGGCTCACTTTAAGGAGTGAAAAAAAAACAAAGCACTCCCCACATGACATTTATTCATGCTGAGCAAAAGCTTATTGCGAAACAATTATATAATTTAACTGTATTGGTTTCATAATAATGCTGCACTGTGACAAAAGCCTTCCAAGGAACTTTACAAAGCCTAGACCCAGATGTTGTGCAACAATTCAGCAGAAGTTTTATCCATAAATGGTTACACCATTTTCTTTATTACTTTACCAATTAGGACTTAATGTCCTCACTATGCAGTGGGCATAGTATTATACACAATAGTCTCTGGACAAGACCAATAAAAAGTATTAAAAAAAAAAATAAACTGAACAAGTTAAACATTAACAGCAAGTCACAATTGAATTGGTGGGGTGGGAAATGCTGTATATAGTGAAATATGAACACTGAATTAAATGTCAAATGGGAGTTCAGACACCCACAACTCAAGAAACCCCTGGCAACCTCTGTAGGAACCCTGGTAGAGAATGGCGGATGTAGAGTAAATGCATACATCACCAAAAGTATTGGGAAGCTTGCCTTTACACGCACATTAATGGCACCCAGTCTTAGTCTGTAGGGTTCAATATTGAGTTGGCCCACCCTTTGCAGCTATAAGAGCTTCACCTCTTCTGGGAAGGCTGTCCGCAAGGTTTAGGAGTGTCTATGGGAATGTTTGGCCATTCTTCCAGAAGAAGCATTTGTGAAATCAGGCACCGATGACGAGGAGACCTGGCTCGCAGTCTCTGCTCCAATTCATCCCAAAGGTGTTATATCAGGTTTAGGGCAGACCAGTCACGTTCCTTCATCTCAAACTTGCTTATACATGTCTTAATGGCCCATGCTTTGTCCACTGGTCCAAATAATTTGGTAGAAGGGGGGGGTTCAGGGTTTAGACTTGGCTCCTTAGTTCCATTGAAGGGAACACTTAAGGCGTCAGCATACCAAGACATTTTGGACAATTTCATGCTCCCAACTTGACTGGCCTGCACAAAGTCCTGACCTCAACCCAAAAGAACACCTTTGGGATGAATTAGACTGCGAGCCAGGCCTTCTCACCCAACATCAGTACCTTACCTCACAAATGCACTTCTGGAAGAATTCCCATAGATCAGGGGTCTTAAACTGGTGGCCCTCCAGCTGTTACAAAACTACAAGTCCAATGAGGCATTGCAAGGCTAACAGTTACAAGCATGGCTCCCAGAGGCATGATGGGACTTGGAGTTTCGCAACAGCTGGACGGCCGCCAGTTTGAGACCCCTGCCATAAACACACTCAACAAGAGTTGAAGCTGTGGGTGGGCCAACTCAATATTGAACCCTACAGACCAAGACTAGGATACCGTTAAAAATCATGTGCGTGTAAAGACAGTACCAATACTTTTGGTAATGTGGTGTGTGTCCCATGGAACCCTGGTTGAGAATGGCCAATATACAGCAAATACAAATATCCCATAGGACTCTGATTAAGGCCCCTTTCACACTTATACGACTTGCCCCACGATTTTGGACTGCAAAATCGCATGACAAGTAATTCTCCATGTTTTTCAATGACTACCATTTATATTAGCACAACCAAGTCGTGCCGACTTCAAACTAGTTTCTGCACTACTTTTTTTTCTGAAGTCGGATCCCCGTATTAACGGATCTGACTTTGGCACGAAAGGGAACTTCATGGCAATTAATAAAAAAACACAACAACATGGGTTACCCCTCCAAGAGCATACCATGCCCTTTAGTCTAATATGGGTTTTAAGGGGAACCCCCCCCACACCAAAAAACGACACGGGGGTTCCCCCAAAATACACAACAGACCCTTATCCGAGCACGCAGGTCAGGAAAGGGGGATGGGGAAAAGAGCGCGCCCCCCCCCCCCTCCTTGAACCATACCAGGTTGCATGCCCTCAACACGGGGGTGGGTGCTTTGGGGCAGTGGGGGCCCTTTGCTCCCCCATCCCAAAGCACCTTGTCCCCATGGTGATGAGGGCAGGAGCCTCTTTTGCAACAACCCTGGCCATTGGTTGTCAGGGTCCAGATCCCAGTCCACTCCCCATCCTATGTGAATGAGTATGGAGTACAATTGTACCCCTACCCATTCACCTGAAAAAGGTGTCAATAAAAAAAAAAAAAAAAAAAACACACACACGTTTTTAAAGTAATTAAGCACCTTTGGGGGTCTCTTCCGCCTTCTTCCCCCTCCAGCCTCTTCTCTCGCTGTCTGGTGCCTTCTGTTCTTTTGCTAGCTCTTGCCTCTTCTTCCCTCTGCTCTTCCAATGTTAACTCAACGCCCTCTCCCGCTGTAATGTAGTGTGCAACAACTTATATTGGCATGGGGTGGGGTTACCGGGTGAGGTCATCCGGTGACCCGACCCCTTATGACGTCACCGCCCGGGGCAAGATGCGGTGGTAATGTCATAAGGGGTGGGGTCAACGGATGACTTCACCCGGTGACTCCGCCCCAATATAAGTTGTTGCACACCGCGCACACGGCATTACAGCAGGAGAGAGCGTCGAGTCAACATCGGAAAAGCAGAGGAAAGAAGACAGAAGAGCAGGCAAAAGAGCAGAAGAAAGCGTAGGAGACCCGGGAGAAGAGGCCGGAGAGGGGAGAAGGTGAAAGAGACCCCCGGAGCTTGCTAATGAATTACTTTAAAAAGCTGTGTAGTGTGTTTTTTATTGACACTTTTTTTCAGTTGAATGGGTGGGGGTGCAATGTACCCCATACTCATTCACATAGAATAGGGGGGCCGGGATCTGGAAGCCATTTTATTAAAGGGGGCTCACAGATTACGATAAGCTCCACGGCTGCAGACACCGACAACAAAACGGCCAGGGTTGTTGGGAAGAGGCCCTTGCGCTCATCACCATGGGGACAAGGTGCTTTGGGGTGGGGGGTGCAGGGCACCCACCACCCCCATGTTGAGGGCATGTGGCCTGGTACAGTTTAAGAGGGGGCGGGGCGCTCGCTTGTCCCCCTTTCCTGCCTTGCCAGGCTGCGTGCTCGGATAAGGTTCCGAAGGGCCAGGTAAGCACACGACGGGGGGGGAACCCATGCCTTTTTTTGTTTTGTTTTTTAAGTGGGGACCGGGGATAAGAGACAGATCCCCGATCATTGAAGTCTGACTTAAAGCGAGGGTTCATCCAAAAATAAACTATCTGACATTAGCTACATCCCTCCAGCATACTGCTAACATCTGCAGTATGCCGTTTTTTTTTTTTTTATTTTTTTTTCGGTACTTATCGTTATACGAGCCCTTGTTATCCGGCTCCGAGCGGGGGTTTACTTCCGGGTATAGGCGTTCCTAAGCGAAGGGGAGTTGATTAACGCGCTGCTAAAGCGCGTCACGCCTTCTGAAAATACCCGAAGTGACACTCGGGTGTTTACGGCACCTGCGCAGTCAGCTCTACACGGCAGGCGCCGTAAACGCCCGAGTGTC
The DNA here is from genome assembly GCA_029574335.1 of Rana kukunoris. Taxonomy (NCBI): domain Eukaryota; kingdom Metazoa; phylum Chordata; class Amphibia; order Anura; family Ranidae; genus Rana; species Rana kukunoris. Next base: position 26,246,056 of record CM056060.1, read on the forward strand.
ACTTCGGGTATTTTCGGAAGGCGTGACGCGCCTTAGCAGCCGTCAATCAACTCTCTTCGCTTAGAAACGCAGATTCCCCGCTCGGAGCCGGATAACAAGGGCTCGTATAACGATAAGTACCGGAAAAAAAACAGCATACTGCAGATGTTAGCAGTATGCTGGACCTAATGTCAGAAAGTGGATTTTTGGGCGAACCTCCGCTTTAAGGTCGCAAGGCAAAGTTGGATCCACAGTCGTACGACTGCTCTGGCAAAATTGTGTCAAAATCATGTGACTTTGGAATGGCCCAAGTGTGAAAGGGGCCTAAGCATCGCTCCCATAAGTAAGCTATATGACTAAGCAAATTATCCATACAGCCAGATATAAAAACACAACAGAGGGTGCAGGAAAGAACTGTACTGCATCCCCTCTTACATTTACTATTAGAAATATTTGAAGATTTTATTAAATGGAACAGATTTACTGCAATATGAATGTGAGGGGGGGGGGGGGGGTGCTGCCTCCACAGGCCTGCTTTAGAAAACGCTAGCTGCCTGGCTTCAACATTTACTGACCCACTGATGCAAAACAAGCATGCAACAAATAAAGCTAAAGAAATTGGTTTTGAGTCAATGGCTCAAAGAATTTAAGACAAAGCATCAGCAAGACACTCAGGAAGTTAGCAGTTTCTGAAGGTGGTCAGGAATGGCAGCCTGCACATTGATTTCCCTTATAGAGGGCTTTGCCCTATCAGAGCTCTGCTGGGTGGGGGGTAGCAATCTCTCCAAAAAGCAAAGACCCAGCAAAAGATCATACCTTGCCCCCAATCTACCCAAAAGGGAAAGCCCATTTTGAGTAGAGTTCTGCCTTCACTTTACCTGTTTGTGTGCGTGGTCATAGGAATTGATGTGGTTGTCAAACTCCTGGTGCTTCTGATACTGCTTGTCACATAACTCGCAGTAGAAGTTCGCACGTAGCTCCTCCAGGGCTTTCGCTATGGCTTTCTCCTTGTCCACAAATTCCTGCACAGATCACAGGACATCCATGTTTAGGTATTAGTCCGACAGGCTATGATAGGACTCCTAGTTCCATGACAGGAGACCCAGAAGTGTTCACTGCTAATATATAGCATTAAAGATTTTCAGTTCCACAGTCTGGCCAATAGATGTCAGTACAAACCTGTGATTATTAATTTGACACCTCCGATGTCCCACACTTCCCGTACAAAAAGCCAAAAGGATCTGACCAAAGCCAGCTATAGATCATTAGTAAGACAGCCATAAAGCACAAGACTTGGGAAAAGAAAAATCTCAGCCCACGCACAAAGCTAGCAACATGGAACCTGAGAAAAATCGTGTGCAAGGCGCCAATTACAACACGCCCTCTAAATCTGCATAGGTGGTAGTGCGTGGCAGGCTAGCTTCTGCTCAGACAGCTATTAGTTTATTGCCCTATAGGGGGCACAGCAACAGCTGCATGGTTATAATGAGAATAGGAAATGGATGTGAGAAATACAAGGTAGATAAGCTAATGATTCTACAAACTCCTTTGGGAGGATTAGATGAGCTTCATGCATGCAATTAGAGTAAGTGCTTAGAAACAATATAGAAAGCTTTCAGAAGTCATTGATTTTAACCTCCTGCAAGAAGACTGTCACAACGGAATGTTTACATGGCATTCGCTAAAGTGTAAAATGTGTGCCAGGAAATAACGTTCAACTTACCCATGTCCTGTAGTCATTATGGAGGAACCATTCGAGCCATCATGAGCTTTATTAGTACTGTATAAAGACTTCAACACAGATATAAAATAATAATAAACAATATAGAAAGACAAACTGTGCCACAAAAGGGCACCCGGATGCTTCCCATTAACTGGATAATATAGTGATGGCAAAGGGCTGATACTTTAAAACCACATACACTATATTACCAAAAGTATTGGGACACCTGCCTTTACATGAACTTTAATAGCATCCCAGTCTTAGGCTGCATTCACACCTAAGCATAGGCGATTTCCGGCGTTTTTCCCGTCGTGTGTATTCAAGCGTTTGCATACAGCAGACGTTTTTGAACTTTTACGTTTTTTATTTTTATTTATGATAACCATGAGACAACATTAGCAAACGGTGGCACTAAAGAGCAGAAAAACTTTGTTTTGTGAATGTTAGCTGAAAAAGTTCTGTATACAGAACAAGTTCACAGCCAACACCCTTCAGACAAGAAATCCGATCGTGTGCTTTAGTCTGTAGGGTTCAATATTGAGTTGGCTCCGCCCTTTGCAGCTATAACAGCTTCAACTCTTCTGGGAAGGCTGTCCACAAGGTGTAGGAGTGTCCAATGGAAAGTTTGACTATTCTTCCAGAAGGGCATTTGTAATATCAGGCACTGATGTTGGATGAGAGGCCTGGCTCACAGTCTCCGCTCTAATTCATCCTAAAGGTGTTCTATCAGGTTGAGGCCAGGACTCAGCAACTGCCAGTCATGTTCCTTTCACCCCAAACTCGCTCATCCATGTATTTATGGACCTTGCTTTGTGCTCTGGTGTGCAGTCATGTTGGAACAGAAATGAGCCGTCCCCAAACTGTTCCCACAAAGTTGGGAGCATGAAATTTTCCAAAATGTCTTTTTATGCTGACGCCTTAAAAGTTCCCATCACTGGAACCAAGGAGCCAAACCCAACCTCACACCATAGTCCCCCATCCACCAAATGATTTAGAGGGGGGTTGCCCAATACTTTTGGCAATATAGTGTGGATGGGCAAGTTTGGGGTGGAGGAACTTTGCCTGCACAGTCCTGACCTCAACCCACAAAGGGTGGGCCATCTCAATATTGAACCCTACAGACCAAGGCTGGGATGCGATTACAGTTCATGTGCGTGTAAAGGCAGGCGTCCCAATACTTTTGGCAATATAGGACATGTCATAACAGATTCAGATTCTTTAACATGTTTTGAACATGTCTCTTCAGGAGATTTAGAGAGCAAGCACAATTTTTTTTTCTACAGAAAGAATAATAAATTATTATAAAATGACAACATAACAGAAGACGACAATACATATTTGATCATATAGAGGCCGTTTACATTTTTTACCCAGGGCATGACATGTGTAGCACCACAGTATACGTCTATCCCGGCACATATGCGAACACTATAAAAAAAGGGGGGGGGGGGCATATATTACTGGTCTCGGGGTACAAAGATATCATAAAAGAAACCCAGAGAAGAAGGTCTGAAAGGATGGACACATTTGTTTCGAGTCACACACTGGACCAAAAGATTGTAGTATCTAGGTTAGGGGTGGTCCTGGGGCTACACATGCTTGATTGTCACAAAACATCACTGGGGTAAAAGGGAGGCCAGATACAATCCTTTCTGAATACCTGAAAAGATTGGTCCAAGACCCTTTCACACTGAATGCAGTTTTCAGGTGTTTTAGTGCTAGAAATAGCACCTGAAAACTGCCTCCCGAGTGTGAAAGCCTGAGTACTTTCACACTGGGTAGGTGCGCTTGCAGGATGGAGATTTTTTTTGTTCCTGTAAACAGCATTTTTGGTGTATACGGCGCTCCTACACTGCCCCTGCAAATTGGAAGGCATGTGCAGTGCTTCCAAAGCGTCTGAAAAGCGATTCGGAAGTGGCGCAACACACTGGCCTTTTTAACCCCTTCTTTGGGCTCTAGCGGAAGTAAAAGAAATTGCCTGTTAGTGACCGAAAGCGCCGCTTAAAACAGCACTAAAGCGCCACTAAAACCAACGGCGCGAACGCGGCCACAGTGTGAAAGTAGCTTAAAGCTGTATAATACTCTGTAGGATAAAATAAATGTGGAAGGTATGTCAATTCACCTTGGGTACATAAAGATGTAGTAGGTCCCACCACAATGGGTCACCAGTGCTTAACTGGTGGTAAACAAAACAATGTTAGGCAACATTCTATGGTGTGGTCATTTTAAGAATCATCTTTTTTGTAAAAAAAAAAAAAAAAAAAAACATTTTTATGCTTGCTCTTAAACTCCTGAAGCAACGGACCTGTATTCGAAACACGTGGAGAAGAATCTGGACTGCACCATACCGTTGTCCAGCTGATAGGGAGCATCCGAGTGCCTTTTTGCAGCACAATTTGTTTTTTTAAGGGTGTTTTTGTAATAAATATGCATTTTTATACATCTATGTGTTAAAGTCTTTATACTGTACATTAAAGACCATGATGATCTCAAAAATAGTTCCTCCATTCCCTAAAGTGGTTCTAAAGTACTTTTACCTTAATGCATTCTATGCATTAGGGTAAAAACCTTCTGGATGCAGCCCCCCATATACTTACTTGAGCCCCCCCTCGATCCAGCGATGTGCAGGAGAGCAGAAGCTCTCCTGGGTCTCTCTCCCTCATTGGCTCACACAGCAGTGGGAGACATTGGCTCCGGTTGCTGTCAATCACAGCTAGGAAGCCAATCAGGAGAGAGCAGGGGCAAGGCTGAGCTGTGCTCAAGTGTGAATGGCACACAGTGACTCAAGTGCTCCCATAGCAAGACAGTTGCTATTGGGGGCACTCGGCAAGGGAGGAGCCAGGACTGCCAGCAGGGTATCCAAAAAGAAGATCGGGGCTACTCTGTGCAAAACAATTACACAGAGCAGGCAAAGTATAACATGTTATTTTATATCAAAATCCTTTAGAATCACTTTAAAGGACTGATCAAAGCTTCCATCTATCTTTGGGACAGTTCCAACATTTTACTCTCTTCCCACACCCCTAGTTTCTTGCTGAATGTTTTGTCAATATATGTTGGTACATTTCTTTAGTATTAAAAAAGGCATATACAGCTCCTCTTTCACTGGTGGTGCACATGTGCCTCCGCCTCACACCCTCCCCTTTATGGTCAGATGCTGTCTGGGAATGGGAGATGGAACCACCTTAGAGCTGGAGTGGAAAAATTGTCATTTTTATTTTTTAGAGGTTGTTCCTCATTATTGGTAGATTATAATATGGCCTTGCTTTCAAAAGTAATGTGATCTTAAAAAAAAAAAATGGAGTGGAGTAGGGCAGGATTTCACACTGGCAGAGATCTCCTACCCACCCCAGAACAGCAGAGGCAGGCTAGGTTCAGCTAGTCCCACTCGCATTACCCTCAATACATGAGGTGTGTCTAAAGTTTGGTGAATGGAATGGTATCTCAAAAAGCAACATGGGCCAGGTGTGAACATGCACATGGCTACCCAGCGATGGGAAGCACTACCTAGCGTGGAGCACAGGTGACCATCAGGCCAAACCTGCTGTGGGCAGTCTAACGTAGTCAGTGTGAGGTAGGGTCACAGTGCAATGGAGCAACAAGTGAACATCAAGTTCTGCTATAACTGGGGGAAACAGACAAAAGAAATGTTGGTGCAATCATACAGGGTGGAAGCCATGAGCAGAAAATGTGTTGCCGACTGGTTCAAACACATTCACGACAAGAAGAAAACGACTTCTTGTTCAGGTCTGCCATCGAAGCAGAACCCCAGACATGTTTGATAGCGTGCGAAAAACGGCGGCACGAGACCAGCGACTGACGCTACAATTGATGGCGGAGGAATTGAGCATTAGCAAGGACAGGATGCACCTCATCGTCCACAAAGATTTGGGTAAGCAAAAATAAATCTGTTGCTGGTTTGTGCTAACAGTCATTTGCCAATCTCGTGCCAGCATTTTTCGCACTCGCTTAATGTCTGGGGTTCTGCTCGTCGACAGCCGACACAAACCAGTCAAACATTTTCTGCTCACGGCTTCCAGTCCGTACACCTGTAGCAACATTTCATCAGTCTCCGTCGCTGGTTTCCCCAATTTGTAGCAGAACTTGATGTTCACTTGTTGGTTCATTGCACTGTGACCCTGCCTCTCACACGGTCTGGAGCGGGTTTACTCCGACGTCACATGTACTCCACGCTAGGTGGCGCTTCTTGAGTTTCTGGATAGCCATGTGCATGTGTCTGCCCACCTGGCACATGATCACGCTACCCAAACCAAGGCCATTGAGCCGCTTTGCAACTGTAGTTTGAATCCACTTTATTGGTCTACAGTATAGCCAATAGAAGGGATTTAAAACTACAATTAAAATGTAGCACGATGTCCTGTTTTTAGAAAGTTACTTTTATCAGGAGCATACTGCATCAGAAACAAAGTCCTCCCTGGGAAATAAAAAGGTTATTAGTAACTCCTTCTAGGATGCCAAACCAGTTGTCTTCAGAGAGGTACCGCTGACTAAATTAGGATTCCCCTTCCCTGCGTTCATTGAAGGACACAGCCTAGTACTTTAATCTTGACCGCAGACTTAAAGGGCCAGATTCAGGTAGAGTTAGGCTGGAGTATCGATACTCCAGCCTAACTATCACTTTAAGCCGGCGTTTCTGTTTTCTGTAATCAGAAAACAAGAAACGCCGGGTTGGAGTTCCGATGCGATCGGCGTAATTGAATTTCGCCATCACAACTTTAATTTAAAAATGGCGTCTGGGGCGTTCCCGCTGATTTACGCTGAAAAAATATGTTAATCAGCGGGAATCGGCAATTCACGATCGTATTCGGGCGCGACGCAGTGACTTTCCGACGTTTCCGTAAGCGATACGCAGCGTAAAGATAAAGCAGCCCCCTAGTGGAGTATCCTATGTTAAGTATAGCCGTCGTCATCGCGTCGGGAAAAAAAAATAAATTTGCGTCGCTTGCGTAAAACGTCCATGAATGGGGATTTGACGTTCACTGACAGAATTTGGAGCATGCGCACTGGGATGCATTGACAGTCGACGCATGCGTAGTACGTTCGCCGCGGGATCGCGCTTAGTTTAAATAATACACGCCCCGTACCCGCCCAATTTGAATTCCACCGGCTCATTTATGATACGCTGCCGCAACTTTAGGCGCAAGTGCTTCATGAATAACAGCACTTGCTCCTAAAATTTCGCCAGAGTAACGTAAATGAGAAACGTTACTCCAGAGCAAAGATGCTCCCATCTACCTGAAGCTGGCCCAATGTGTTTGTAACCCTTCTAAAAAAAACAGTCACTGTCAGCCCCTCTTTTATTCAAAAGTTTGAGCAAGCGTGGACTTGGGCAGAGGCATGATGGGATTTGTAGTTTCACCACAGCTGGAGGTTTAAGGTTGCCTACCCCTTCCCTAGTGGAATGGACTGAAACAGGAAAAAGGAAGAGCCTGACCCTTAATATCGTAGGCTTGAGCAAGAGTTTACGTAATCCACCTGCAAACAGTAGCCAAAGAAGCCACATGGGTCCCCCAGAAACCACAAATAGTCTGTTTTAAGAAAAAGGAGGTTGTAACCGTAAACCTGCACAGTATGTGTTGGTTCTGGACAAAAAGGAAGGACAATGTCCTCATTTGGGGAAAATGGCAGATACCACATTTGGAAGAAGTGGACCAAATAGGGGCATTACAGGACAAGGCTACCATCTGTGAAACCCTACAAGCAGATGCAGTAGCCCTTAAGCTGAAGAGCTTCAGCACCTAGACATTGTGCAAAAAAAAACACTGACTGTCCTTAGCAGATGGGGGGCTGGTTACCAACAGGGGCAGGTTCTAGGTGACTATTCTGTTGTGCTATTGCCCTCCTGGAGGTGACACTTTATAGTCTATCTACAGTCAAGATTAATGTACCGGGATGTGTGCTTTAATGAAAGAAGGATAACAGAAAAATCTTTAGCATCTCATGTGTCTCAGGTGCCTGGCCCCCTATCTACATGCTGTATTCCTTCCTCCACCACCTATGGCACAGCATAACACAGTACAGTACCCAGCGGCAGGCAGCAAATACACTCAAAAGTGCTTGATGCCATGCATGTTTCAGCCAGCGGTGGTCCTGAGAATAGCAGGCTTGGAGGAGTAGCTATTGACCTATTTACTTTGCAGGGAAAACTTTGGTTCTGATTTATTTTATTTTTTTAAAGTCACTTTAAGCCTACGTGGTTGTACCTACAGGCAGTCTCGCATTGTACGCAGGCAGGATTAGCCATGTCATACATATAGCAAGAATGCTGTAGGGAGGCAGGACTCCATATAAACCCGAGACAAGCCCACAGGGAGGCTCTAATGAGAAGGAAGCTCACTCAAAGGTGTAGCAGCTCAAAACAGATGGTGCATAGGTCACATTTTCCATTGTGCGATAACGCAGGTATAATTTTAGGTTTGTAACATCTCATGAGGACAGTGATGGGCACAAATGTGTGTTAGTATTCAGAAAGTATGAAAGACCTTGTATTTCTGTCTCAGCTCCTCTGTATCTTCTTTTTCCACCTCCAGTACACGTCTTCGCTCTGTGGCATCCTCTGCATAATCCAGCTGGTAAAGGACAGAAAAAAAGTTACAAAAAACTAACACATCGTAAAAAGTATAAAGACATGTTGGTTTTGTAACGAATTACACAAATGCAGAATTGCTGACCAGGCCTTTCACAGACATTTGTTGCTTACGAGTTAAAAAATCTGTATTTTCTTGACAGACAATTACTTAGAACACCCAAACAGATTTCTATTTTTATTTTTATTTTTTTAAAGAGACCCTAGAGAATAAAATGGTGGTTGTTGAAATTTATGTCACACGGTTTTTGCACACCGCCTTTTCAAACGCAATTAAAATGTATATACATCTCCAAAGTAGACCTATTTTTTTTAGAACGTGAAAGATGTTATGCTGAGTAAACGGATACCCAACATGTCACGCCTTAAAAATGCGCACGCTTGTGGAATGGCACCAAACTACGATACTTACAGTGTAGAGTTAAAGAGGAGATCTAGAATTATTGCTCTTGTTTGCGGTCCAAAAACTGTTTATTAGGGCATGACCTACGCACGAGTTTACTACCATGTGTGAGCATGTAGGGGAGCTTTAAACGTTTATTTTTTTATTATTTTACACTGTCCCTTTAAATAAGTGTTAATCACTTTTGCAAGGAATGTAAACATCCCTTGTGATAATAAAGAGGACCGGTCATGCTGTATGGAGAGATCTGGGTGTCTCCCCTCTCTACCCTTAAAAGCTAAATATATATTATAAATATAATATATAGCTTACATGGCTCGAGAACCAGAAGAGACATTGCTCCGGTCCTCCAAGGGCAAAGATGAACTGTCAGATGGTTCCCAAGTTTGCGGTTCGGCAACCTTAGCCCAGGAACCACCGGAAAGCAGCGGGGGGTTCTCACCTCTCCCTCTGCGTATAAAGTGAGCTTGCGGATGAAACCGCTGCTGGTAAAGTAATGAAGATCAGCAAGTGGTTACCTAAAAAGGACAACTATACTATATTCTTAAAATCAAACTGAACACAGCTTGTATAATACATCCACTTACAGTGACCAGTAGCCACCTGCTGGAGGAAAGTGGTTTTGCGTCAACACAAGAGAACCGTCTATTAATCTGCATTAATAGAGCGCCGACCATTTACACAGCACTTCAAATACATTTACAATAATCCTTGTTGTTGAGTTTACAATCCATAGTTTCCATTCAACAGACAAATACTATGGCCAATTTGGAAAAGGGCCAATTAAACCAGCATGTCTGGAAGGAAAGCACAGGGAGAACAGGCAAGACTCCATTCAGCTAGTGCCCTGACCAGACTCATCTGCACAGCAAGACTGACAACTTTTTGGGAACAAGAGTATATTTGCAAATATTTCAACTTTCTGAAATCGCTACTCAAAGACCGCCACATCAGCAGTCTCAAGAGATATACCGGGATAATGCTGCAGCTAGAGGCATCATCCCTGTATAGTTTATTTTTTCCGGCTGGCGGCCAGCTTTAATGTAAAAGCCATTCAAGTCGCTTGATTGCTTTTACAGGGTTATGGTCAGTAATCAGATGCTTTTGAAGCAGAGGAGACCCCAGATCTCTCCATAAAAAGTAGTAGCTGTCACTGCCTATTGCTATCACAAGGGATGTTTACATTCATTCTAAAAGTAAATAAAAATAAAGCCAAACGCACCTCCACACGTGCAAAGGCAAACGCACGGGTGTAAACTGCGATTGCCCCACACATGGTACTGCCGTGAATGTGAGTATAATAATTCTAACACTAAACTGCTAAACCCTGAGAGGAGAGATTTTTAAATAACAGTCTGGTGCAATTAAATGAGCGTGTGCAATTTTAGACATTAGGTATTCAATTACATGGCGCAGCACCTTTTTTTTTTATATTTTACCAAAAACGTGGGTATTGGGTCTGTGTACATTAAAATAGTAGTAAAGTCAGTTATTGTTATTTATTTTTTATAACAGAAGAGACCCTAGAAATTCTCCATCAAACCTTCCTCCTGCCTGCGAGCGAGTATTGCAATCTGAGCTGCACACCCACAGCTCAGACCACATTTACAGCCTGCTCTGTGTACCGCTGTGATGTGACTCCCGTGGGAGTGAAGTCGTCCCCACACAGCCAATCAAGCGAAGTTGGCAAACCTGAAAGCTGCCGGGTGCAAAGGAGAGCAGTGAGCACAGCACCGGAGGGCTGTGCTTGAAGGCAAGTCTATCATAATGTACTAGTATGCAGCATACTAATACATTATGGCTTAAAGGGGTTGTAAAGGTTCAAGGTTTTAAAAAAAAAAAGGGGGGGGGACAAACATGTCATACTTGCCTCCGCTGTGCAGTTGGTTTTGGGCCGAACCGCCTCTTCTGGGGTACCTTAGCAGCACTCCTGGCTCCTCTTCTCGAGTGCCCCGTCGGGGAAGCGTTCTTCTTTTGACACCCATGCAGGCACGCTCCTGTGTCTTGCTTCTATTTACCTCCCCCCACACCCATGTCATTAGATTGCATCGACAGCAGTGGGAGCCAATGGACGTGCTGCCATCAATCTAGCCAATCAGGATGTGAGAAACCGGCCGCAGCTGGTGTGCTCATTCCCTTTTTGTGGAATACACAGGGTTCAGGCAAGTATAACAGGGCTGGGGGGACTGCTGAGTGACAGGTTTTCCACCTTACCCAAAAGTAGGACTTCGGCTCATCTTATTGTTTCCCCCCCACCCCCCGGTGCCACAATTGGAACCTTTCGGGGGTCGGGGGGACAGGTTACCTGTCATTGACAGGTATCCTTTTCCACTTTGGGGAGTCCCTGCCGGGGAGCTGTGACGTCACCACGGAGCTTCCTCCTCCTCCAGCCGCCAGGCCAACAGAAGAGAGGAGCGGGGCATCGTGCATGCACAGTAGGGTTTTCCATATCATAGAAAACATTAAGGTTAAAAAAAAACAAGGGTCTACCCCTAAGGTAAGTATCCATAGGAGGACCTCCAATGTCAGCAGTGATGTGTCTTAAGCTGCAGGATCTGGGTGAGATCTCTGCATTTAGCACCTCTGTGCACAAACCCCTTTGAGAATTTGTCAATTTGCTTACATAGAACATTCACTCACCTCCATTTCCATGCGGCCCATTCCCATGACATCATATTTAACAACAATGGGGATAGGATCGGTTCTGCCTGTAGAAGAAACAAACAAGGAAGCAGGTGAGCGAGGGACGAGTGGGACAGACTGAAGTGGTTACACAATGGGTTTTGGGTGGTTAGAAAAATCTTGCCTTGGAGTGCAGAGACCAGAAAGCTACAGTGGACCAAACAGAAGTCATTCTCACAGCTTACTGCTATTAAACTTGAAGGCCCACAGTCCAAGCTGCAGACTGATATTGCCTATGAACTAATAAACTGGTGGCATAAAGAAATCAAATGCCCAAACAACGATGGCCAGGGTAACTGGGCCTTGTGTATGGAAGTGTCAGATGTGGAATGCCGTATTGCCCTTCATGTCCTCGCCTGCAGCAGGAACATGAACTGTGGGACCAAACTTAACTTTTCTGACACTTCCATATAGAAGGCCCACCGAGCCAAACAACCACCAGAGAATCGAATCTGTATCCCACCCACATTACCTCCTCGTGTGACCGATCTGTAAGCTGTGAAAAAGACTAGATGCAAATAAAGAATTGACTCAACTAAATCAAACTAGCAGCAGATTGAATTTGATATTGGTTTTATTGCTTCGAGGAGTATCCGAAATCCACTCACAACCAGCCAAAGCAAGGGAGGGAGGGGGAGATAAAATAAGGAGCAGCAGACAGGCAATTCACTACCGCGGCTGATCTCAGACTGGTGCAGATTCCAGTTTAGATTACATCACAAATGGGATGTAAGTCCAGGACACAGGGAAGGGAGAGGGACTTACCTGCTTGCATCACTCACCTTCAGTAAAAAGACAAAATGTTATGTGCTTGCCCAGCTACCTGGAACATTATGTGGCACACACCTGGACATTATACCATTGGGCCAGGACTGTTAACGTAATCACTAAAGCGCCAGCTCTACTTAGTAGCCTGCAGAATTGGCCAAAAGGCCCTAATCTTTACCATACTTGTATAAAAGCCCTGGTGCAGTCACAACTATAAAGAGATTCCCTAGATAGTTTGTTTTTTAAGGGCCTTTAATTCATAACAAGCAGACATATTTGAAACAAGAAGTGGGGCAGCTTTAATTTCTTATGGTGGAGAATTTTTTGAAATTATAGAGGCAATTATACACTCTGCAAAACCCCATTGGAGTGTTCTCCCCCTCATATCTGCCGAAGATCCATTAAAGAGCAGGCGATACAGAATACGCTACCTAGTACAGCCAATACTTTACATTTTAGAGAAGAGTAGGGAATAAGCAAGACCTCTAGGATACAGCAGAAAGGAGATCTCAAAACAAGGGGATATTGCCTTCCGAACGCCACTAGAACAAAAGTTGCCCATTGGACCATTTGTCTTAAAGGGGTTGTAAAGGAAAACATTTTTTTTCATAATAATCATCCTTTACCTGCAGACATTCCTCTTTTCACTTCCTCATTGTTCATTTTTGCTCAGAAGTTGCTCTATTTCTTCTCTGTTCTGTTCACTTCCTGCTTGTCTGATTTTACCGACCACCGCGAAGGGAGATTTTACTGCGGTGGTCAGTGGTGTGCTTACCCCCTCCTGGGAACTACATCTGTGCAGCAGGACACTCTGTACGTGTTAGAGACTTCAAGGAGGTGAATTACTGGGCGTGCCGCAATTCATACTGGGAAATGTAGTTCTTACATGAACAAGTGATGCAAACCAGGAAGTGAATGAGAGAACAGAAACTAGAACACGGGAGGTGATATAGATGAAGGAATTTAATAGGTATTTACTTTTTTTTTATTTTTAACAGAATCATTACACTAGTCTGTCTGCCTTGCAGACATTAATTTTAGGCAAAAAAATGTTTTCCTTTACAACTCCTTTAACTAAAAGTTCCTGCAACAACGTAAACATTTTGTATTTTTCATCGCCTTCAGTACTGGAGACCATGACGACCAAGACTAATTCTAGCAATGCACGCCTCGGCATGTGATAAAAGTTCATTTTTTCATTTAATTACACTCCATCCAAAGTCACGAGAAAAAAAAAAGTAAACTTTTCACATTAGTTTTAACACCCAAGGTAAAATAAAAATCACTGCAACTGGGGAACCGGTGGAAGGTGGTCATCAGCAGGCTGGGAATCAAACCCAGTACAGAATGTCCCCGCTGGCAAAGGGGTTCAGTTAACAGACCAGCAGCTTCTAATTCTCAAACTTGATGGACTTTGCCATAGCAGGAAAGCCCAGAGGCCCTCTGTCAATGGTAATGTCCATAAAAAAAGTTTATGGATAAGTTTGTTTTTTTCCTCCCAAAAAGAGAAAAAAAAAAAAAAAACTATTTTTCAGGTTAAAAAAATAGCACCATTTGTTTTCCTAAGGAGCCTGCAGAGCATTGCACCTGCGATCAGGTCATGGGAAAAATGCCAGGCTCCTGCCGACCCTCTTTATAGCCCTCTGCTTGTACCTCCGATAAGGGCAGGCAGATCAATGAACTATGAGAGCACTCGCCAGCACCCTCACAGTACATTGAGTAATGCAAACCATCAGCTGCAGTGGGCGGATGGTACTTGTAATCTATTCATTCACCCGATACTGCAGAGCCCCCCCCCCCAAATACTGGTGTAACAAGTTCAGAAATGTGAACTTAGCCTTTAACCCCCTTAATTTTACAGCCATCAACTAAAAATAGTTAAATGGGCATGATGGCAACCCTTTGTATTTAATAGGCTCCTGCTGACGGCACCAATCACAGTCAGGAGCAAAGGGAAAGCTGTGGACTACATCTTACAAGTAACCAGTAGAGGAGATTTGACCTGCTTTAAGAAAATTGCTTAGCTGAAGAGCAATTACAGATTACATTGCTGTAATAAGTGCCAGGCAAGAAAATAAATCCCCACTCCTAATTCAGACTGAAACAGTTGTTGGCTAAAACGTATATGCAGGAGTTATTTGTGCAAGAGCAAAGTCAAGGATTGGTTATAATATTCTGGGAAAGACAGTGTTTCACCACAACCAAATCTCAGTAGGCTAGTGTCCACAATCCTTGCCTGGTTTGCATTTCATTTTCCTTTCTATGCACTCAGAGTTGTGAAGAGGATCAATGCGAACTGAACCTTTTAACGGAGTGTCTAGAGTAGCTGGAAAATTCTGATCAGCTGTTGCCTTGTCCATGTGAAAAAAATGAACTGGAGGGGTCAATTAGAATCCGATCACTAAAAGCAAACCCTGGATACCTTGTGAAATGTTGATTTGTGCTGGGAATATGGTCATGTGAACTGCACCAGGAGAGACACAAGAGGTTTACTGAAACCCATCATAGATCAGAGCGGGACAAATGAATGAGGAACTCAGGAGTCAGTAGGTTCACACAAGTCATAGTTTGACAGATTACTTAAAGTGGTTGCGACCCTAAAAAAAGAAATCTGGTTCCTTTAAAAAAAGGCATGCTCTATTCTGTTCTATTTTATTATTTTATGGTTGAACTGGATAGACTTGTATTTTTTTCAACCTTACTATGTGATCTACAGCACAGTGCCGTGTAATTTGTCACTTACTGTTGGAAAATACCTGGTTGATAACTTCCTGTTTCTGTGTCCCTGTATATGCAGACCACAGTAATCATGGCTGCTGAGCCATGATCATGTGGTCAGTTTACGTGCCTCCATCATCCCTCTCTCTGCTCTGAGTCTCTGCCCTCTACGCCTCCCTACCCGTCAGTGCGAGAGCAAATCTCACTGCCCCTCCTGCCGCTATTCCACTACAATATGTGGCAAAAATACTTGTATACCCTCTGAATTATACAGTCGTTAGCTACGTGTTTAAAAAAAATGATAATGCTAAACACCTTTTCTTACACCGCTGCTGCGCGGTCAACATAACCTCCCTTTGCTGACTGACGTCAGGAGGGGAATCTCAGCCCCTCCCGCTGCTCTCCTTAGATCAAGAAGAGAGCACTGTATAATCCAGAGAGGAGACAAGCAAAGTCACAATGTGACTTTACAAACGCTTTAATTTAGGCTGACAAGCATCAACAAAATGTCATCAGTAAAAAGGCAAACAAGGCCAACATGATTCAGGCCCACTCACTGTACACACCTACGCAGGTGTCAAAGTGCTATAGCTGGCACTAAAGACAAAGCACATTCATCACTGCAAGGTTAGCTCTTCGCAAGGAAGGACGTGTTTTTCTTTCCTTCCCCGGAATAGCAACATTAAAAACGGATCTATACTATAAGAAAAGTCCCACCATGACCATTCAGCCTGACAAAATATAGCAATGGCTTTGAAACCCTACCATTTGTAGCAGAAACCAATCCTCTGGGGGGTCCTTTAGTTGTTGGTTGCATTACCAAAAAAAAAAAATTCTCTGCTAAAGGGAGGATTGCAGATTCACTTCTAGTCACTGAACTTCAGTCTCCTAATCCCTTACTACCGAGCTGGAATTTGGACATTTAACCGACCAAAAAGGTGCTCTAGTGCAGTTTCTAAAGGCCAAGTATCTTGGGGTTTTCACTTACAGGGTTGTCAACATGGCGGGGCGACTTATAACAATGGTTTTACGACCATACTTGACATTGCTTTGGCATCAGTAGGAAAGGTACCATAACCAATTCATGGATGGCCCTAGCACCACCCCATAAAATGTTGATATTTTTAATCACTAAAATGACCATAACAAAGCAATGCATATTCTTTGCCAAGATACCACATTTAAGTCTGTGTCCTACTGCAGTACAACCCCACTTCAAACTGAGAAGCTTTCAGCTTTTATTAGCTGCAATAAAAAGCGATTAAAATACGTGATGTCCAACTTTTGGCTGCATTAGCTACTCGGCTCCTGGGGTTTGTCCAGCCCTGTCATAGAGAGTCAAGGTTTCAAGTAAAAAAAAAAGAAAAATCAGATGCCACATATTTGAAAGGGCAACGGGTGTCAGAAAGCAATGTAAAAAGAGGTTAGGAACTAAGTAGTGCTGAGGCTTTAAGTAAACAATCTAGGATGGTAAACACATTATAATACTTTGCAAGCAGCCCAGTTAAATGGGTTCAAGTAAGGCCATCATGCAAGTCTATGGCCAATGATCAGTTTATGGCATTATATACAAGACTGATACACAAGAACGTTAGGGTGTAAGGTTCATTCTTTCAAAACCCAATGGTATAATATAGAAAGCAGTGGCCACAGCAAAAGGGAAAGGACCAAAGAGTACATGGAGTCCTGAAATAGTTGGCAAGGCAATTCCGTGTTTAAAGGATTTTCACTATGACCAATTTAAAATTAGTTCTATATTGTAAATGCGGACTGTCAAATGACAGTTATATTGTTTAATATTAGAGGAGTAAAGACTGAATATTTATCTTTATTCGATTTGTGAATATTCCATAGTCGAATAAATCTCAGAGGGAGTTGTCGTACTGAAAGGAAATGCCCCATCCCAACAGATCCCCTTATCAAAATAAAGCTTCTCCAGACACCCACCAACTTTATCAGGCCCCCACCCCCCACATTGATCCCATCACCACCAAGAGCTGTGATGAAAGCTCAGCTTCTGGTAAATAGCACAAGTACTAGGATTCAATGGTGTCCTATAGAAAGGTTCAGCAACTCCAACCCTCCAGTACCACCGACAGGTCAAGTTTGAAACCATCAGGTCATATGCGCTGCTCTTGCTGATCTGGAGACCCCCCCCCCCCCCCAACAATGCATTAAGTTCAATAGAGTGCGGGCACATATTACAGAATAAATTGAGGTGATTTAACTGTTGCCCACACTCCTCAGGATCGACCGTTGGCACATAAAGATGGTCTTCTCCGTGGCATGAACAATGCAGTATATCCCAATGTACATTCAACAAAAGTAATCCACTTTATGACATCCAAGTACTGTAGTACCTTTCAGGAAAAGCTGGGCCAACCAATATATAGACATTTACTTATTTATTAAGCTGGCCATACATGTTAAAAATTGAACTTCTACAATTTCTAAATTTATCAAATCTATGTAGTTTGAAGGGCCAACCTTAATGCTTACAATTTGTGTCCAGTTAGACAACCTTTGTACAATCAATGCGTATGGCAAGATTTAGACTCTACGATGCTTTGCCATGGCTGCACTGGGCCACAGTGGAGATGCTACCACTGAAGAAACCATAAATATCCCAAACAATAGCAAGGTACAGACCTTTAAAAAAGGAGAATTAAGGAATCCAAGGCCATCACTCCAAGATACGGGGCATGAAAGATTGCGCCAATCTGAAAATTTACACTTTGAACACAAATACTGCACGGATTAACTGCTCATTTTGTCCAAGGGATAGGAGAAAGCGGTCTATTCACCCGATCCTCTGCTCCACCGGCAAACAGTCCGCCCCCCCCCCACCAGCCAGCAGTGGATTGTTCTCAACCTCCTAGTGTTCAGAGCTGGTCTATTAACGTGATGTCAGGTACAGTCCACCGCACAAGACTACTAGAGCATGGGGGAAGGAGTAGGGGTTGTCAGGGGCCACAGCGACCAGACTTGTGCAGAGAGGATCGGAGGATTAGGCAAGTATCTCTGTTCTCCAATCCCCTAGACAAAGACGGGCAGTTAACCTGTGCAGTACTTCATATACAAAAAAAAAAACTCTTGGGCTGCAAGAATTGTAAGCCGCAATATATTTTTGTTCTTGTTTTAATACTGCTTTAAAAAAAAAGAAGATGAGGTGGTTTCAGACTCCAATTAGCCCTGATCTTGCCATAACTAAACAAAGTCATGCCAAAAGAAGCCAAAACAAGGCCAACGAGAACATTGGTAGATGAAACCTACAAGTTTATCTACAATTCAATGTCCAAAGTTGAAGGCTGCAACCTTTTTAACTGAATGTAAAAACAGAAGGGGAGGGCAAAATACTACCAGTGCATTTGTCAGCCATGTTATTTTGGCATCGCACTGACACTTGTAATGGGTTCCTCCAAATCCACCTCCCTGGCAAAAGCATAAGAAAACATTTGGAGAAGTTTTGCACCTTGACCTCAAATTAATGTTACTGTAAAGTGAAGCAAGAATATCAGATAAAATATTTATGCAACATTCCCAGCTATTTATTACAGCTCAGAGATCACAATGCCTTCATCTGCTGCACTCCACAGAAGGAACTCTTTAGGCATCA
Source organism: Rana kukunoris (assembly GCA_029574335.1). NCBI lineage: Eukaryota > Metazoa > Chordata > Amphibia > Anura > Ranidae > Rana > Rana kukunoris. The sequence goes on from CM056060.1 coordinate 26,264,552, forward strand.
CCCAGGGTCAGTATCTTGTGTCGGAAAAGACAATAATAAAATCCTGGTGCCTGTGCAGTACTTGACTGTGTTGATAAATGTCCAACACTGACCAGCACTTGCTGCAGCCTCAAGCCTTGTGACTTTCTACAATGTACCAATGTACAGTCTGATCACCAGGGAACAGGAGATTGGGGAAATACCCCCTCTGCCAGCAGCACACCGATAAAATCATCTCAGTGTAAAATGGTAGGAGGAGAGGAGCATTGGACCACTTGGTGTTTGCGATTTGTGGTTGTAAATTTGTAGCCAGCTCTTTGGTCCTTGAGACTCAAACAAGTGGTCCCTGTGGGAATATGAAAACAGACTGAAGGATAAAATAAGTGTCACTTCCAGAGTAAAAAACTATATTTTATTTAAGCAAGGTGGGCCAATAGGACTTAGGAGATATAAGGGACCCTCTTCATTAGGGGTACAGGAACATGAGTGGGAAGTGGATTAGACTGAGATCATGGTTAGTAAGGACTGGGTGCCTATTCCAGTTATAGTTTCATAGCCTACACTTAATGCCAGGTTTCAGTGTTCTAAATGTACCGCAGCATAAGGGTAGCCCTTTACCACCAACAAACCCTTGAAAGTTTTTTGTTTTTTAATCCTACATGCTCATCTAATATTTGGTGCACAACAGTTTAAGTCGTTGACCATAAACTACAAGCAAAAACAAAAAAAAGGGAGCCAGCCAGTGTTTGCAGTCACAACTAACGCCTTTGGGCTGAAGGTTATCTTAACAATATTTCTCCAATGTCAGAATATTGCAGAATACGGAACTGTCGGTATAACAGGATAATCTGTCTCCGTGGGTGGACAAGGATGGAAGACAACTGATCCTACTAAGGTTTATGTCAAGGCAAGTATTGGTTAGCCTCTAATAACCAGAGGAAGCAAAATATGTAAAATTATGTGTGATCCAATACTCCCCTAATATTAAAAAAATGTGAAATAATTTTCTGCTTAATGCAACTGCATCTGAAAAAATAAAATAAAGTATGTTGCCTATAGTAAGCAGATTCTCCATTTACTGCATGCTGTCAGTGCAGATTAGAAATCTGAAGCTGAAAGACTGCTATAGGCAACAAACAATATTACTTTTCGCAGATGTGAATAAAAAGGAGGTCTACAGTTGATTCTTCACCCGTTTTTAGCCAACGAAAACCTACTTTTCTGCTTAAGTCCTTTCCCTCTTAGTAGCCACAACCTGCAACCTATCATTACCCAGTTATTGCAATTGCTAGTAAAAAAATAAAAAGAGAAAAAAAAAAAAGGAGAGAAAAATAAATCAAAATCCACATAGGAACAAGGTTAAAAAAAAATTGCAGATTTTTTTTTTATATTTTTTTTTCCCCAAAGCCTTTTATTGAGAAAACTTGAGGGAGAGTGGAAGATGACAGATATAGGGAGGACAGGCTGCAATTGGTTAATTTTTTTTTCTCTGAAATAAAACCCCCACACACACCCATTTCAAACATGTCCCTTTTTATTGGACAGGGATCAGACACGTGTGCATGGAGATAGACAGAGGAAGAAAGGACGATCCAAGCAATATATATATATATATATGAATGCTACGACAGAACAGAAAGAGGAAGCCTAACATTGGTGCACTGATGACAAAAAAAAAAAAAAAAAAAAAAAAGGTAGTCAGTCTGAACAGAAAGTTTCAATTACCACGGCTAAGTTTACCATCACAAGTCCAGGGGTATTATGCTGTAAAAAAGAAACACTTTTGGTTAGGCAGCAATCAGGAGGAGAGAGGGTGGGAGGTGGCTTAGCAGGAGGAAGAAGCTTCTTCAGGGTAAGGGAGGGGGAGAGGTGGTCTCCAGAGCTTGCACTCTGACCAACAGGGTAGAAAGCCAAAGAATGTTTAAAGAAGTACAGATGGGAAATAGAAAGAGTACCGAGCTGCTGCACCTGTAGAACTTAATCGGGATATATACACTGGGTCCATCATTATACATAAGCCGTCTTCTGAACTACTCTAAGCAACAACCTATAACAGCTAATCCTTTTTCTGCCCCTTTACCTAAAAATATGTCAATCCTGGAAAACTCATCTCCCTTTTATACCAAGGCAATGGCTACTAGCCTTTGTCCAAGCCTCAACAAAGCATCTCCCTTTCAGTTGCGATTTTGTGACCAATGGTTAGGTCAAGCTGTCAGCATCAGAGGCAGATACCAACAGTTTCCGCAGAATAGTCAAGCATTTTTTTGCACCCGATTATTTATAGTTTTAGTGTTGCAAAAAAGTTAGGTTTGATAATGCCATTGGGTGGGCCATGCAACCGACAAAGTTGTGGCCATTTCAAACGGAAAAAAAACAGGTCAAGGCAACCCATAAGCAATTTCCAATGACATTTGATCAAGTGTTAGGATGCCTTGATCCATTTAATTATTTTTGTGCATCAAAGTGGGCTTAAAAATCACCACAAAACTTGAAGCATACGGTTAGTGTCAACCAAAAGTAGCTAGCCAGGATTAAGTGCGTTTTACACACAAAGTACATAAACTTTATGAGCTGCGAGACACATGGGGTGAATGTGAAAAGCAAGCCTTACTTCTACGGAATGAGGCTCATCTTCAAGTTGGATGATGTCTAGACCCTGGGTTTAGAGTGGACTTGGAAACAATGGGCTCCTCTGGTTTACATAAAAACAGATTGGTCATCCTGGAAGTGCCCAAATGACTACTATAGTGCCACCCTGACTTCCCATCAAGCAGTTATCAAACTGTTGTCATCCAAAGGGCATAGATGTGCACACTCAAACCGCAGCTTTTTTGGGCATGTGCAGATGAGCAAATGCAGGGGACTCATGATTTAAAGTTAATAATGCTTCAGAGTTCCTTCACATGTGCATTTAGCTCGCTTCCATCCTGCATTTGACATTTTGAGTTGCATTTCTGCATTAACCTGTAAAGGAAAGAAGAGCAAGTCTGACCCAAACAAAAGCCCATGTTCACAGGTCTTTAGCACTTAAAACTGTATTTGGTGGGACAGTACAAAGTAGAGTAACCACGACCACCAGATAAGTTACCTTAAGTCAGATCACTGACCATATCAGTTTCTGGTTGGTTGCCATGATCACTGCATTTGGCTTTAGAACTTGTGCAAGTGCTTTTGTTTGCACCAAAACTGGTTTTTGTCCCATACAAAATCAATCAGAATGCCAAAGAACCAAATCAGAATGGTCACAAAAGCAAGGAGAAAACACCCAAAAAGCATGCTGCATTTGCTCAACTAAACTACCCCTTATTTTAGTAGGCTTTTTATGCTAAGGCAGGACCCTAGGATACATGTAGAGATGTCAAATTTAAAGACCATCCCTGCTAATCGTCCATAAATATAAAGACATTACGGACCAATAATGAAGAGTAGGTGGCTAAAGGGGCTGAGCCAAGCTTCATGCGATGGGCTGAAGTGTACATTTTCATAAGAGCATCCTGAATAAGAGGGCTCCTGGGGGGGTTACAGCAGATATCTAAAATAGTATATTGGACTGCTACCGTTTACTCCAAAAAAGAAAGAATGCCTTGCAATTAAAAAAAAAAAAAATGGTAGCTTGAAGTGTTGAGGAGCATGAAACCCTGGATACCGACACAGAGAATGTGACAACAGCAATAGGATACAATTTTTATTATATTGCTCTAGGCAACATGCCAGGAACAATGCTAAAGTGATGCATGGGTTGAATGTTGTTCATAGTAAGGCACGTAGCTGAGAGTCAGTTCAGCACTGCATAAATTACTAGCTATACAAATCATTTCAAACGGCCTCCAAAATTCACTGTTATGTGGTTGAAAGGTTCCATCAACAAGGGATCATCAATACCAAATAGTAAAATGTATTGAGCAATATATAAAAAAAAAAATTAAAAAAAAATAAAAAAACTCAAAAACATGGTAGATGGAAGCAAAATGATGAGCCTTTAGGTCATTGATGCAGAGATGGTGACATAAGATAAATCGCAAACCATCACCCTAAGGTTTTTTATACCAGGCCACAATTTCATCTCATTGGCTGCTAAATTCACTCTTGAAAGCAGCACAAGCCATAGTCAGGTTACTTTTTCCCCATGCTGTCTTTTAGTTGGCCGTTTTAACATACATATTCTTTAACATTGATGATTATACTATAGTGGGGATTGGGGCATTACTCTTCAGATCCAAGGAGAAGTCAGGAAAGTACAGTCCATCTAGACATTTATGTTTAACGTTCTAACTAGGGCCGAAACAACTAATCGATTAAAAATTAATCGATTACTATTTTCATTAATCGATTAAATCGACCAGTAACTTAACAGGTTTAAAAAAATAAAAAAATCAGCCCTTTATAAAATTAGTACAAAAAAGCAAATCATCACTACGGTTATTATATTAATACGAAAAATCGTTGTACATTCGCTGAATGAAAATGTTTACAATTGTCACTTGCTTTTAACATTGTTTTAATACTGATGTAATTTCTAAACGAAAACCACATACACTGTCTGAAAAATCCTTTGAATTATAAAAGTTTATCATTTCTAAACTTTACCGTCACTGTGATTGAAAACAAATGTTGATTTGTCCCCACCGACGATTAGAAAAAAATCGAACGTTCTTAAAATTATTTTTTTGAAGGAAGACGTATGACCAGCATATAATATTACAGATCTGTCTAACTTTTTTTTCTTTAAATAATTTGTATTTTTCTGATATTTACCAGATTCACCCTCTAATATTATATACAGTATATCTATTCTGCCAGTTACTCAGAGTGGATTAGAGATTTTGCTCCCCAACCATATAATGGGTTATTTATATTTACCACTTCATAGGGTTATTTAAGAATAAACGGTCTTTTTAAACTTTACATATTAACTAAATTATACACCACACTTAAGGTTATTAACCGATCAAAACAGTAAAAACGGCCAACTAATCGATTACGATTAGGGTTGCAGCCCTAGTTCTAAGGTACACCTCTATAATAATGCTTTACAGTGCCTAAATGAAAAAATGTAGGTTACTTTTTACGCTTGAAACTAAAAATCGTCATTTGAAATATTCTCAGTTTTGCACAATTAAAAAACATAGTTACCACTTGCAATCAATAAATAGGTGGCTTGCTGAGGAATTAGTTGATGCTCCCGTTTACAGGGCTAGAAATGGCTTTTAATTGCAGATTCGCTCTAAATCGTGTGCGTAGTTTTTTTTTCCACCCTTTTACATTCTACAAAACATCGTCATGTAAGGTGGTTGAACATATAAAATTCTCTGTGAAGCAGAAACTAGGCGTTCAAGGACTCCTGAAAGTCACATATCTACTTTGTACAAATAAGGTTTCTAGTGTTTTATCGGAATGGGTCTCGTGACACTTTGAGGAATGAGATATATGGACTCTTTTTAATTAAAGTCTTCTTGAGTTGAAGCACAGCACGAGCTCAGGTGTCTGTTGTGGGATTAAATCCTCCTCCAAGAGGCCTTGAATTGCCTGAGCTCCACACACACTTCTACAACTGCCAACATCTGATGCATTGAGAAACAAGGTAATTTAAACCTGGGCCAGATGCAGGAGAGAACAAGGCTCGAAATATCCAGTTTTGGGTGTTGAGTTACTTATGAATATTGTACACAGGTCAGACAAGTCTACAAGCAGGTCTGACTGACAGGTTACAAGGCAGTACACACTAACCTATAAACCCCCAACCTCCACAATCCAATATAGGACCTTCAAGGTAGAATATATACTCAGGTTTACACTATAACTTGCATATGTGTTCATTACTCAATAGCTTATGAAACATTCCAGTACTGTGGGGTACCATAACTTAAAGCGGAGCTCCACCCTACTTTACAACTTTGCTTAAATATTACCGCTGCAATTGTTAAATTACTAAACCGCATGTTTTTTTCTTTGATCCACTGTACCTTAGTAATCCTTTGTTACTGGCCGCTTCCTGTATATGGATTCATCGGGTAGTGTGCGGGTATTCCGTGCGGCATCGAGGAAGTGACACAACACCGGTACCCTACCCGATGAATAAATATACAGGAAGCGGCCAGTAACAAAGGATTACTAAGGTACATTGGATCGGGGGGGAAAAATGTTTTGTAATTAACACAATGCAGCTATAATATTTAAGTAAAGTAGGGTGGAGCTCCGCTTTCAACCCAGACCAAATAAAGCAGTACATCGAATGCGGAGGGGGTCTTTGCAGCAGTATTCGGTTGCCAAGTGTGCGGTTTTACCCCCGCTAGCGGCCGGAAAAGGGTTAATACCACACCAGCAATGCGCTTCTGCAAAGGTGCATTGCCGGCGGTATAGCCGAGGTTTCCCATTGCTTTCAATGGGAAGGAGTGGTAAACACACCGTTCCAAAGATGCGGCTAGCAGGAATTTAGGAACGGTGCTGCTAGCACACCACTCCATTGTGAAAGCCCTCGGGGCTTTCACACTGGAGAAACAACAGCCGCTGTTTGAGGTCAGTTTGCAGACGCTATTTTTAGCGCAGTAGCGCCTGCAAACCGCCCCAGTGTGAAAGGGGTCTTAGGGTCTGCTGAATGGATACAGAAAAATTAAGCATATTGGCCCATGGCCTCATTTCTTTTAGTGATGCAAGAGACTAAACCCTCCCCCCCAATCTCCTTGTTGCTCCTCATGGATATAAAATAGTGGGCCCATCAAAACAGCAATACTACCCAGTTGACCAATGGTGTAGGGTGAACTGATAAATTAGTTCCCCTATTGTTCCCTGAAAAAAATCTGGGTGGCAGAAGAGCCCGCTATCGTCTGACCATCTCCTAGCATGAACCAGTACCTTAATTCACAAATGCATTTAGCTTGCAAGAGACTTTTCCTCCCAAAATTTCCTTGCTGTTTATCATGGATATAAAATGAATGTGGGCTCATTAAAGCTTCATCACTTCCTAGCTGACCAATCTTGTAGTGGGAACTGATCAATTGGTTCCCCTATTGTTTCCTTGGGGGGGGGAAAGGAGCCCGCTACCCTTCTGACCATCTACTTGTGTAAACTGGTACCTCAATATGCAAATGCATAACTTTATTTTTACAGAAAGCATAAAGCATACAGAGTACATAAAGCTTAAAATCTACATAAATGTTCACAAGTTGTTGCTCGTCTTCTGTAACCAGATCATCTTGTCGTAAACAAGTATTGAAAGGGAAAGAGCAAAAAAGGTATGAAGTGAAAAGAGGGTGGGGGGGATGGGGGACACATAGGCATTCGAAATAATCATTTTCAACAATAAATAAATAAATTGAAAATAAATTAGCAACCGACTTACCCTGAAGGGATTTCCCCAGGCCTTGGCCAAGCTTCCACCCATGCTTCTGCAGTAAGCGATGTCCGATGTTATCCTGAACGGATAGGGGAAAGTAGGAAGGGGGAGAAAAAGAAACACGAAAATATTCCGGTAATAAAATTTGCCCCCCCTCCCTTTGATCATTTGCTCTCCACTGGTGACCGAAGTTTGTGAGAACTGACAGTCATGCAAAGAAAATAAAAAAAAACAAAAAAAATAAAAGTATATAAATATAAAATTCTGAGTAAAATTACAAAGTAATAAAAATAAAAGCTAAGTGTATGGTGACATAAAACACTGTGCTCCCTACACTATGGTCTGAGAGGGTAAGGTGGTATTCTTACTGGCTCTCCATATGCTGGGGTGTCTGGTAGAGACATACATAGATACAAGTTCAAAATGAAACCGGGAAACACAAAGCATAAGACAAACACCTAGCCATCACCTGGACCACAAGGAAGGTACTGTCCCAAACAGAGCCAAAGAGAAGGGCCGAGTTGAAATTTCACATTAGAACATGGAAGAAAATTGCATTTGCCCCAACAATTTGTTTATTAGGACCCATGTTGCATATAAAACATTTTCAGCTAGAAACCAAAAAAACTCTTAAAAGTTGTATCGTGACATTGGAGGCCTCCGAATGTATGAAGGTGCAATGAGTTTCCATAATGCAGTGTAAAGACCAGGCCAAAATGAATTGGCATCTAGCTTCAGCATTACAGTAAACTGACAAAGTCACTAAAGACGACTTTGGATTTATATCCTTTGTAAATTAAAGGGCCAGTAAGCCCAAAATGACCAATGTTACCGATCATCAATTGGGAAAAACAAACCCCAATTAAGATTAAAAAAAGCTCATAAATTTAGAAAAGATTCAATATGGTACAGGCATACCTTAAAGCTAAACTCCAGGCAAAAAGCTTAAACACATGTAATTCTTATAGGGAACCAGTTTTACTAGCCAAAGAATTTGCATTTTTGTACATCCAACCCTGAGATTTAGCCACACAGAACAGTCCTGTCTGGCAGGGCAGGAGACCCGATTTTTCAGAATAATTTCAGGTTTGGGAAGATGTTGTACGTTCCGCCCGTTTCACAGCGTAGCGATTCGAACTGTCGTGACAGCAGTACAGGGAGATGTTCCCCGTACAAGCCGTCAGTTTTTTCGGGGCTCTGCCCACATGGCTGCATCATTTAGAGCCATCTGAATGAATGAACTACAACTACCCACAGCCGTTGCTGTTGGCTTGTAGTTTTCAAGGAACAACCACGGCACTGTTGAGCACTATGGTAGTTCAACGATTAATTTTTTACCTGCAAAAACTTGCATTTTCTTTTTTTAATGTGAACTTCTTTTAAAAAGGAGAAAGTACAGCCAAAGCTCGTTTTACTGTACTTCTGTGGATCACAGTTCCTTCTTCACTCCTTTGACCTGTTTTCAGCAGACAGCGGGCTGAAGTCCACTCTCTGCTGACAGAGTCAGTCCAGGCTTGGGAAAGATCATGACCACATGGTCGGGATCTGCCAACATGCCTGGACTGGCACCCAGCTATGCCTGAGCTTGCCGCTGAGCAGGCCACTTCCTACCCTAGCGCTTATATGAGCATGGGGGGCAGAGAGACAGTGACTGCACATGGATTTCTGAAAACCGAGCTATAGGCAGTGTTAGATCCAGCAGGGGACCGATGCTGCATCCACCTAGGCACGCATGATTAAAAAAAAAAAAATTCCTGTACTTTTAAGTAACCCTTTCAGGTCTGGTCTCTTCCTCAGAGAATGACTGGACAGTGACAGGAGAAGCAGACTGATGAGCTCATCTGTCTCTCTGCTCTCTATCAGCACAACCCAAAGGTTCCTTATGTTGCTTCTCCCTCTCAATCTGAGCCTTGCTGTAGAGGGGACTGCAAGAGGCAGATACATAGACAAATTCAGGTTTACACCATCTGCATGATTTATTAATGAATACAGAGCTGCTGTATCTTGTGTCTGAATCGGTCTGGAGTTTAGCTTTAATAGGCTAGGATCTCACAGCCTCTCATAGGTTTATTGGTCCTTTAAATGGGAAACTATGCAAAACTCATACTTCAAATTTTTGGGTAGGCCAGCTTCTTACAGCTCATAATTCTGCCTATCGGAATGAATTTCAAGAAATTTTGCTCTCGTTAACTCTTGATGGGACAGCACGCTTCATCCCGAGGGGGAATTTCTTGAAGACACGGACTTGAGTGACCCCAGAAGCCAACATTGTAGCAAGACTCGTATATACCATTTGGCTTCCAACTTGGCTTTCTCAATGACATTTTTGATCATCTCAGACGTAACTAAAAGCATGCAGCAAAAATGTTATTTGTTTTCGGAAGAAACCATTGGTGTTAGTGTTATCCAGACAAGAGTAATCATGGGAGAGAAGTAAAAACAGAAGAAGAGGTACACCTGTAGGCCTGGCTTTATCAAATGGGATTTATGAATGATTGCATAGCCTCTAATGCCAAAAAAGGGTGAGACAGGACAGGGTTAACAGCCAAGGATGTGTAAGTGCAAATGATAAAGCAAAAAACAGAGAGGCATGGGGGGGTGGGGGACCCAGCAGAGTGTCTCATCTTCCCTTAACGCAATCAGGTCCTAATGGCTACAAGACAGACAGTAGAGGACCCTAAACATTTTTCACATGGTGGTAGCATACATCTCTTGGGCCAAACAATTAAAAAAGCACAGACAATGTGGCAGGTTGTAGCCTTTCGGCAGCGAGGGGTTAGATTTTGATCAACAAAATGGCTGGCTGAAGCCCAAAACGAAGAACTAAACCTAACTAGCATGTGCTGGTACTGTAGATTGCATCAATACACCAATTCTACTGCATTTTAACAGATCATTGTGCTTTCCAAAGACTGCATACAGACGATGCGTCTACTACGGAGACAATATTTCTGTGCAATGATGAAGGGAAGGCGCTACAAGGCACCACGATGGGAGGGGGGGGGGGGGGGGGACAATAGAGAAAAGGCTGAAGGAGGGGGGCGGTGGCTGACTCATACTGCAGGGTGGAACGTAGCAGGACATAGAAGGGAGTCTTGTTCTGCATTCCTATGCACAAAGGCGCATTGCAGAAGAGCGGCGTAGGGAGCTGTTCAACACTGCCTGCTAATGACAGCTACGGGATAGAAACATAGCTGCATCATGAATAGTAAACACTTCCTAGATCGCCATGGCTTTTCCAGAAATAAAATGATAAAATTATAGCCATTAAGCTGACTGTATATACACACAATAACTAGCTGTCATATCCAAGATTCAACGTTCGTAGACATCCTATGGCAATAGAACATCACGGAAGATGTGACCATGCAAAGGTCACCCTGTGTATGCAGGCCTGTTTATGAATGGCCACATGTGTATTGGGACAGGCAGAATTATCTGAATATGCAAGCTATAGGCTGGATGAAACAGCATTTCTTTGCTAGCAGTAAATGTTATTTGATCTAGCAGTAATGCTGGGTGGAAGGTATGGAATGGCCAATCCTTAAAGTGGGATTAAACCCAAAAATGTTATATACCTGCATAGCAGCCTACCAATCAGATGTGGTGGCTGCATCAGTTTTCTTTGGCTCCCCCCCCCCCCCCCCCCCGTTCCAAACAACTCTGACAATGCTGCTGTGCCTCCTGTTTTCATTCATCCAGTCTGGAGGGAGGGTTAAATGTATTAACAGATATAAATACATTCAAAGCCAAACTCCATTTTACACTTAGTTACAGCAGCAGTTTTGCTTTCAGGATAAAAGGTTTAACATGAATAAATAAAAGATTATAAAGCAAACCAACATATGGAACTTCTGCTAATCGGATTCCTCCCCCCTCTGGTGCCACATTTGCCACTTTTCAGGGGGTGGAGCAGATACCCGTCGAACCCAGGTATATGTTCCCACTTCTAGGGAAAGAGTGCCGCACATTGTGCAGTGAACAGTGTGCATGTAATGTCCGGCCCCATCTCCCGCTGCCTTCTGGGAGTTAGCAAGATTTTTCCAAAATGTTGAACGTTCCTTGGGCTTCTATAGATCGTAATATTGTGTAACCTGAGGATATCCTGCTTAAACTGCTATAACGCACACTCTTCTTCTGCCTCTCGATTCATCAAGGTGTCTTCATGGACCGATACAAAAAGGTAGGAGCAGATCTTCAGCTTTTCCATTTAAAGCAGTGATCTCTGAACTGTGTCCTGGGGGTCAGATGGGGCGCTACTCTTCCCTACCGACACCAGTGAAGGGGCGCTACTCTTCCCTACCGACACCAGTGAAGGGGCGCTACTCTTCCCTACCGACACCAGTGAAGGGGCGCTACTCTTCCCTACCGACACCAGTGAAGGGGCGCTACTCTTCCCTACCGACACCAGTGAAGGGGCGCTACTCTTCCCTACCGACACCAGCAGGGTGCTTGAGAAGTGATTCGAGATATGTGCTACCTTCAGTTCATTCCCAACAGTGGATAGATGGCAAAACAGTAACAGGTGTAAAATAAGGGGGTCTTTCACTGTAAAGAAAAACCTTATGGGGGGTCATATAAGACTGGCAGGGATTACCACACAAAAAACCCCACAGATCTGCAAAAAGGCAGCTCTGCACCCGCACCAGACCCCACCCGTTTGTCCTTTTCAAGTAGGACATAGTTCGTGGTTAGACAGCTGTGCTGCACCAAGAAAGATCCAGCTGCTCAATCCTAAGGGCTGCCAGCAACTGGATCTTTCAGGATACTCTTGAGGGGGTGGAACCACACTAGTCAAGGTGTCACGGGATGAGTTTTCCTCATTTAGGAAAAAAGGCCCCCCCACCCCCCTTTAATTTAGAAAAACACAGTACATAGCTGCAGTGAATGGAAAACATGACACCCTGCTATAGAGATTCTCAACAACACCAAGTCTGCCAAAAAGAAAGAACAAAACAGCACTCAATCTTGAAGATCGGAAAACTCAGTATGACAGATTGTGGAGAAATATCTTGGAAAGCTCCAACAACAGTAATTAGGATCTGGGAAATGATGCAACTTAAAGTGAACTGGTTGTGCCTAAAGTGTAGAAACAAACACTGCTAGTGGTGCCCAAAGACTTTGGAACATTGTCCCTGAACGCATATGAGGCTTTTCTAAAAGCCCTGCCCCCTCCTGGATATACGCCATACCCCTCAAATGAACTGCAAGAATTTTTTTTTCCCTGCACATGATGGGATGATGAGTCGGCAGAGCTTTTCCTCATTTACTAAACTTTGGAGCAACTGTACAGTCTATTTGCCTTTGGTAAATCAACCCCATTTTATTCCGACAGTGGGAACTCTCCGCTTTCAGAATACACTAATCAAGGGCTGCAGCTGACTGAATCGAGCAAATGTTTCCTACAAGCCTGAAAGGCTTGTCAAGCAGGTACAGCCACACGGTTAAAAAATTAGTTGGTCCCTACTGGACTGACGGAATTGCATCTATGGCCAGCTTAATTCGCACTTTAACCACTAACCAACCTGCCGCCATACTGTTGGCTCAACTAAAAAAGGAGGTAGAAGGAAGAGGGATCAATGTAAACAGAAAGATCCCCGTGCTGTCAGGGAGAGGAGAGGCATCTCCTGTTTTTAGAGATTAGAAGCAGCAGTGTCTCTACTCCCAGTCACTACACCCCCCCCCCCCCCCACAGAAACACCTCACCCCTTGATCACCCCTAGTGTTAACCCCCTCCCTGCCAGTCGCTTTGCTCATAGCACACACAAAAAGCCGCAGAGGTGATCAAATACCACCAAAAGAAAGCTCTATGTGTGGGGTCCTGGTCATCAAGTGGGCAAATCCTTCAGGAACTGAAGTGGTTAAAAAGGCAGATAACCTAGCTTCACAATACAGGAAGGTGTCTACTGGCTCAACAAGACACCTGCACCTTGGCAATAATGTTAAGATATACACTTTAGTAGATATAACTAGACATGAACACAAGTGGTAGTACAGCTTGCCAAAAATAGGCTCATGTATAACAAGGCTATCTGTATGCTATTTATTGAAAAGCAGCAGCAACCATGCCGGCTATGTGCAAACTGTGTACACTGTGGAATGAAAACTAGGTTAAAGAGTTGGCTATAAGCAGATGCAACCATGTCTAATGCAGGCTAGCTTCATAATAAAGGTCATGCCTTTAAAGAGGCCAGTTAGACAAAGATAAAAATAAATAAAATGAATTCTAAGACTGCTAGTAACACTTGACTATATTAAACAATTTGTGATCTAAGGTAGACAGGCTTTGTGTCCCCAATCTTCCCTTATTTGCTTGTCCTACTGCTAGTGCGCCCCTCCGCTGAAATAAACGGGCCCTGTACAAGACCACAACAATGGGCAGATGACAAATGGGAGCAGATTGTTACCAACTTGCTTTCCAAATCCTGTGTGCAATGTACAATGTAAAATGGACTCCCTAACCTAAACGGGCTCCACTCCCTAACCTAAACGGGCTCCACTCCCTAACCTAAACGGGCTCGACATACAAGGTTTAAATCACGGCCGGTTCCCGATTCGAACAGTGTATAGGCAAGGCTGAATGTACCATGTTGATAGATTGACCAACTTGGGTACAACCAGTCTGCTGTGTTTTACCTGTCATAGTGGGTGCTATAGCCTCTAGCAATAATCAGTCTTCTCCCGGCAGCAACGGCTTGCCCACCACTGCGAAAAAAGTCAATGGCTCAGCAGGAAGGATGCCCACATTACTGTGTGTTGATGGGGGAATCTAGTGAATTTTCCTGCAACCCATGTTCCCGATAAAGAAATTTGCTCTATGAATGAATGGTCTGCCTAAAGCAGGCCATAGATTATGCAGTTTTCTTTCCTGCAACCTGCCGGGAGAGCACGATTAATGCTAGACGCTGTAGTCGCTGGCAATTCTCACGATGGTTGGTATCCATCAACTTTGGTGCAATCCGCCTGCCCACAGATGGATCAAATCTTGGACGGTCACTGCTGAACAGACAGATTCAATCCATCTATGGCCATGGCAAACTGCCAGCTCCACATGCAATCACTGCGTCCCAATTGGCAATAAGGTTACTCATTGGATATGGGATAGTTTTTTTTATATACACAGGACTTGCACCAAAACAGCTGTGACCCAATTAGCTGCTATAAAGAACAGTTAAAACTTGTTATGATCTGTATCCCCCCCCCCCCCCCCCATGATAAAGTAGTTGGAAGAGCCTCACTCATAGTATGGGCTACCTCTAAAAACCACAAATTATAGAGCGTTTTAATTAGTAGTACATAAAATGGACCATAGCCAAAAATCTCACTAGAGCGCTACTGTGCAAAGACAAAGTGGGCATGACCAGGCTGCTCAGGGGAGGGGAGGCACTCTGCTTGGGTAAGAGGTGGAAAAATAATCACTATGAGCTTTCTACGAGAAAGGTTAAAAAAAGACAGACAAAATGGGGAAAGCATTGCTAGTTTCCAAAAGATAATACAAGTGGAGTGAAAATACGAACCTGGCTTTAAAAACAGGGCTGTCAAAAGGAACAATTAAATGTAACACAGTAAGAAACACAGATTTTGGTTTTTCTATTTTAATGTTTTTTTTTTGTTGTTGCATTGTCACCAAGCCACTGCTTGCAAGTTAAAGGCTTAATATAGATACGAAAGCAGGAGAAGTGAAATGAAAAAAAAAAAAGGCATAGACAAAGTAATATGAAGGATTGAAAACTGGAGGGCTGGGCCAAGTGCTGGAGGGTTACAGAGGAGAGGAAATGGGAAAGAATGAAGTTATAAAAAAAAAAGGAAAAAAAACGGAGAGAAGATGGCACTTGGTAAGGGGGTGATGGATGCACTTGGCAGACATTGGCATCACTTACAGAGCCAGTCAAGAGCAGTGCCTGCTGGGAAAAGTAATCCAGCCATTAAAACCCTTGCTGAGGACTGGTACTTACAAGCCTTTGCAGCTGTCCCACTGCCTAAACCTCGCTAGATGCAACGTTGGTCATTACTTATGACACTTTGGTGATAGATTGGTGCATCATAAAGGCTCTCAAATGTCTGCCATGACACATGCCCTGTCTAAGCTTGGTGACGCTCCTGGGCATGTTTGGAGTCACCAGCTATGAAGCAGATGGCCGTCAATTCTGAATGAGATTGCTGACCACTAGACTTATTCACCATATACAACAATAGTCTATAGAGCCAACAAACGCCATCACATGAGGGCTGGTGCAGCAATAAAGGCTCATAAGTGCAAGTTCCAGCAGATGAAACCCACCCTGTTCATTCAGTCATTATATTCTGCATGGCTGGAGATCCGTACTTCATTCACCGTTACCAAAACATTGAGGGCAAAATAGAGGTAGTAACTGAACTGTTCAACATACGCGATATGGTAGAGATCACTGCTACATAAATAAATATAAGAAAAAAAAAAAGTTTTAAAACATGACTGCCCTGTATAGAATTTCCTTGAGAAGCGTGCCCTCATTTAAAAAATGTCTGGGTCGCTAGCAGCAGGGACATGATAGCTGTTGAAAACAACCAAAGGGTGACTATTGATATATGATGATCATAACATCAGCAGGGGGAAATGGGTCTAGCGACAGCTGTCCGAGTATGGGGCATGCACAAGAAAGGACCATCAGACTGCCAGTGAACAGATAACGCACCACCTCTATTTTGCCCTCATCAGTTCACCTCTACCAGCTCTTGAGTGGGTGTTAAGTTCAGCTCAGCGTGCTCCGTATTAAGAACTGAATGCTCACTGTGGTAATCTCATGCATACTTGCAGGGCTGAGAGACCCCAACCAGACCCTCAAAACCAAGCCCTGCAGCTCACTACAAGTTGACACCACCAAGGCCGGACAGAGGAAGTTGTTGAGTCAGGCTATGCCGTGCAGCGCCCAACTTGATGCCAGCAAGTAACCCTTCTCTCTTGCCAACGGCCTGGTTCCTTTCAAAAACCTCCCGGTAGGGGGGAAGGGTTAACGTTGGCCAAGCTGGACCCAGGCAGTCTCAGAGTCCACAGATCCTGCCAGATGCACTCCATGGGAACAAGCAAGTACTTCCTTCACCACAGCACCAATTTTCCCCAGGATCCCATACTGAAGAAATGCATTTAAAGGTTTGTTTTTTATTTTCGAAATAGGTTCCTTTAAGCGTGTGCATCGTTAGTTCACTTACCTTTTCCTTTGATTTCCTTCTAAATGTTTTTATTTCAATTTCTCACTTCCTGTTCCTCCTCAGTAAGCTGTTCTGGCTGACTAACCCCCAGCCAGAACAGCTCAGATGATGGGGGCAAGCTTACAGAGGAGAAACAGGAAGTGAGAAATTCAGACAGAGAAAAAACATTTAAAAGGTAAATCGAAGGAAAAAAAAAAAAAGTAAGTGAACCAACCAAAAACTTATAAGGAACCGATTTAGAAAATAAAAAAACCAAACGTTTACAACCCCTTTTAAAAAGGCAGCCCAGACACCCATATTCACAACACTCCAAAATAATTTATGCTTTTAAAAATAATGTAATTTGCGAAATAAACTATTCAGACATTTTCCGATGTTGTAAGGGTGAGGTTTGCATAACAGATTGGTCTCTGCTTGTACAGTTCTGTTCACGTAAAAAGTAAAGACTCCAAAAATTGAGCGCGAGTACCGGGACAAGTACATCCTTTATACCTTGGCTGCTCACCTGGAAGTGCAAGGCTAGAATCTGTAGACTCCCGAGATCTACCATAGCCCAACACCACACTCTTCCCCACAGGTATTGCTGCAGAGGCCGGCTAACACTCCCTCAGGAAACTCATCATCCTTACCTCAACTCCTCAGACAACCAACCGTTACTAAACATCCTGCGAATGGAGACCCCGACATCCCGCAGAGCCCGACATGCCGCAGAGCCCCGACATGCCGCAGAGCCCCGACATGCCGCAGAGCCCGCATGACGCAGAGCCCGCATGACGCAGAGCCCGACATCCCGCATGACGCAGAGCCCGACATCCCGCATGACGCAGAGCCCGACATCCCGCATGACGCAGAGCCCGACATCCCGCATGACGCAGAGCCCGACATCCCGCATGACGCAGAGCCCGACATCCCGCATGACGCAGAGCCCGACATCCCGCATGACGCAGAGCCCGACATCCCGCATGACGCAGAACCCGGCATGACGCAGAACCCGACATCCCGCATGACGCAGAACCCGACATCCCGCATGACGCAGAACCCGACATCCCGCATGACGCAGAACCCGACATCCCGCATGACGCAGAACCCGACATCCCGCATGACGCAGAACCCGACATCCCGCATGACGCAGAACCTGACCAGCCTTCATCTACTGCTTCATATAAAAAAATGATTTCCGCTTCATTCTACCGCTTGATGAAATTGAAGACTTCCATCTATAAAAG
The DNA here is from genome assembly GCA_029574335.1 of Rana kukunoris. Taxonomy (NCBI): domain Eukaryota; kingdom Metazoa; phylum Chordata; class Amphibia; order Anura; family Ranidae; genus Rana; species Rana kukunoris. The sequence goes on from CM056060.1 coordinate 26,282,279, forward strand.
CCACCATAAAGGGTTCTTGGTACAGCTTTGAATCCAACTGTTGGGCATAACCTTGACTATTAGGAACTGAAAATTGAACAAGGTTGTCCATCAGTCATCTTATAACAATGACTTTTGGGCATAAGGAACAAATTACCATATCAAATCAAAAGGGATCTTTTTAAAAATAAAAACGAAACCTGTTGACAAAAAAAAAAAAAAAAAAAAAACACACAGGAGAGCGCCATTATGCCTATTCCAACTTATGGTGTGCTCCCTGTGCCGATTCTTCCTGTTTTTAGGAGAATTCTTTGTCTTTCGTCAGGAGCCCTCGTCAAGTGATCTCAACTACGCCCACCATTAATTGAAGCCGATCTAAAGCTTTTACGAAAAACACAGGATCACTGAATAGGTGAAGGGTGGATGATCGATAGTTCTGCCCCCTCCAGAAATCCTGAAAGCTGTAGATCGGCTTCTAGGAATGGTGGATCCAGCAGGCATAGTTGAGCTGTCTTGACGCGAGCTCCCGACAGCCCTGTAGTTGTATAGACCCGTGCTGCACCAGAACATTATGGGGGTGGGCAGGAAAAGATGTAGATTTCTCCTAAAACATGAGGCACAAGGAACACATCTTAAAGGTTTTGTAAAGGATTTTTTTTTTTTTTATCTTAATAGCTTCCTTTACCTTAATGCAGTGCTGTTTTCATGCCCTCATTGTTTGTTTTTGCTCTCAAGTTGCTGTAATTCTTCTCTGATCTCCACATTACCTGGTTGTCTGTTTCCTGATGACCACAGTACTGGGAGCTTTCTCTCTGTGGTCACTAATCAAGGAGGTGTGATTACTGTGTGTCTAAACCCCCTCAGCACCAATCAATTTCGTTTTCCAAACAATCACTGCCCTGTATTGGCTCTGTGACTCTCTACATCAGAGTACCAGGAAACAGCATGCAAAAACGAAACTGAAACTGCAGGTACATTATATGATTGATTTCTATCTATTATTTTTAATCGTTTTTAAAACGAATCAGTTAACTATTATGTCTCTATACACTTTAAACCTTAATTTCAGCAAAAAAAATTCCTTTACAACTCCTTTAACTGCGCCTTCTGCCTATTTTCCGTTTAACTCAAGCTAAACTTAGGTTTCCTCGGATAGAGGGGCCAGAGAGTAATCTAGTATAACCTAAAAAGGAGGAGCAGGTAGGTGCTCAGGAACCTGTCCTTTCACCAACAGCTATCCAAAAAGATGCATTGGTTACCAGGAACAGACTTGGATTGGCAGTAGGGGACATATCACCCTCCCATTCCTGGCCTTTGCTAACACACATAGGGAGCCTGGTAAAAAAATAAAAATTTCACTAAACACCAAGGACCAAAAGAAGACACCAGTACTTCCAAACAATAGGCATCCTAGTAAACATGGCCGGTCTCTACACTGGTGCTCCAAGTGCAGTGGTAACCTCCTCTGCAGCATTACCTTGTGCGCACTTTAGCTAGCAACATGCCAGCACATAGAGAAAGGGAAGATTATATAAATATATACACACAAAGATATACGTGGTGTTCACTGGACCAAAACATAAAAGGAGAAGGGTAAGGGAAAGATGAGGAAAGAAGTCCTAGAATATTAAAAACCTTCACTGCTGGGGAGAGCAGTACCACCACACTGAACACACCAGCAGTGAACTTAAGGAAAAAAAAATAAAAAAGGAAAAATGTATATCATATATAAAAAAAGAAATATTTAAGGAAAAAAAAAATTAAATAAAAAAAAAAGGCAGAGCGTGCAATACAAACCAGGTCATGAGCAGCTTAGCTAATATTGGGATCAACTGCTGTGGAAGAGAAAGGCCAGATAGGGCCAAAGTTGTGTAAAGTTCTGTAAACCATCTACACACAGACACACACGCACACACACACAAACACAACACAGACCTACGACTGGGTAGAGATGCACACTGTTGCTCAGCTGGTTGCAGACATGGCAGGAAAGTGACCATAGTAGGAACTTTCTGCCAATCCTCACCGCATTGTGAGGGCTTTTCATATGGACAGGCTGTGCTGGAAAAGTGGGAACAAGCCAGGAGACCAGGCTTGGCACGGCGATAGGTTGCCACCCCGCGTCCTGAATCCTCACTTTTCGTATGGTTTGAAGAGGATTCCTCAATGTTAAGCTGCAAAGCCAAAGATGATCCAGAAGGGTAGAAACTTTTGTCCTCCAGTCATGAAGGGTTGTGTATTATGAAAACAATTTAGGATGAACATTATGCCGAATAAGAGGCACCATAAGGGTGCGTGAACATAGCGTTACGTTTAACGTGCCAATTTTTTCTCATCTCTGGTTGTCCCCTCCCTCTTAATCAACATGCTAATATAATTTTCAGTGGTATCGCCATCAAGCATCCAGTATCCCAATGCGAGCCGTGTGCAGTGTTATCCAGCCAATGCGGCTACTCCACTGACCCAGCCTGACACATTTCGCCCCACGGGCAGGGCAAACCATGTTAGAAGTGGGGGTCAGAGGAGTAGCATTGGCATAGTTGATACAATACCACACACAGGTTGGGAGAATTAAGTCCTGGATGCTTGATTGAGATGCCACTAGATGGTGTGGTTTGGATGCTGGCACCCCTACATCTAAGGACCAGGGGGAGAGAGGTTCTCCTCTCACGTGAAGTGGCGTACAATGTTTAAGCAAATACGCTTCATTTTTTTTCTTTTAAAAAGGATAAGTTCACCTTTAAGAACGCGTCACATGTTCCATCCGTTTAAGGTGGAACACGTTCCCAATGCTGCAGTCGCTGCCCAATCTCCCCCTCCCTGTGACAGCAGTACAGCGGAAGTTCCCTGTACTAGCCGTCACTTTTTGAACGCTAGTGAGGCCGTGCTGTCATTCATATAGCTGCGTGTGTGAATGAACAAGTCCTGACACCTTTTGCCGCCATCGGCTTGTAGCCCTCAATGAACTACCACGGTGCTGTGAAGTGCCATTGTAGTTCATTGATACTTTGTCAGTGTATCTGCTTGCCTGTACAGGATGTTTGGCCACACAGATCCCCTGCATATCTGTCCGTGTATTTGCAGATTTCTGCTGCAATGCTTTACAGCAGTGATGGTGAACCTTGGCACCTCAGATGTTTTGGAACTACATTTCCCATGATGCTCAACTACACTGCAGAGTCCAAGAGCATCATGGGAAATGTAGTTCCAAAACATCTGGGGTGCCAAGGTTCGCCATCACTGCTTTACAGACTCCAAATAAAAGAATGCACTTTTTTTTACCTGCAAAAAAAAAAATAGGCATTCACTATTTTTCTAAAAAGTGAACTTATTCTTTTAACATCTTAACATTTTGATGACACACCTTATTTTAGACCCAGTGATGTCCTCACCTGGCCCCAGTTTCGCCATGTCAGGGGTCGGCAATCCGTCGATTACGGGCCACCTGTGGACCGCCAGCAGGCGACAGGTGGCCCGCAAACAGGTTCCTGCGCCGCTGACCCCCGCTTTCTATGTGTGCCGATCCTGGTCTTCCCTACCAGCTGCCTCTGAACCATCTATGTCCTGGGGGCTCTCTTCCCCTCCCACCTCCATCCTCCTCCGCTGTGATCAGTGAACAGTGGAGACCAGGAGGAAGCGCAGCTCAGAGTGGAGGGTGGGAGGAGCTGGCCAAACAAATGTAACTTTTTATGTCAAACCGCTGGTGATAGTTTTCTTAGGACCACCCTATGTGCTAGCAACCAATCACCAGCTTGCTAATACGAAAAGTCACTCTGCTAGCTCCCGCTTCTCTGTCCAAAATTGTGCTGCCTCCTGGTCTCCGCTGTGGAAAGAGCTCTAAGGAATAAGGTGGGCACTGGGATAGAGAGGGGGGGGGGGGGGGGACCTTACTTTATGATACATTCATAAATTACATAACTGGGGACTACCGTTCTACATCAGCTTTCTTTGCAAAGTTATGGGGGGGGGGGGTTAGACGCAGGTCTACCTTTAAAAAATTCAAAAATGAAAAAAGTTGAGCCAAAATGAACCCTAGTCACCCTCAACAGTTTAAGCGACTGCAAGTCCCAGCTGAGCATCAATGTGCATTTCACTTAAAGTGGACCTGTAACTTGCTACACACCAAGCAGATGGCCACTTGTAAGTTTAAGTTCTGCATTAGTCAAAACCCTGACTTCTACAAAACGTGCAGAATGAATACTGCTTAAATTTCCAAGATGGCTCCCTCTCCTGTGTGCGGCTGACACGTCCACTTTAAAAACAAAACAGGTGGATGGTGCCAAAACTGGCATTATAAAGTCCACCTATTCTCTAGACTATGCGAATACAATGGAGTACGCTTCTAACCTCTCATGCAAAGGGCCAGTATACATTGCCCCTTGACTTTCAAAGGCCTGCTGGATATTGCAGGGCCTTTTCAATATGCAAGAACTTTATACAGATTGCAAAGCAAAATAAAACAAAATAAATCAAAATAAAAACCGTAAAAATAAAAAAAAACACCAATGATTGCTTTAAGCTGGACTCCTACATCTTCTAAAAGTCTGTCAGTGGGCAAGTAAACAAAAATAAAAAAGATACAAAGAATATGAAGCCTGACCAAAATGCACCGTCTTACCGATTCAATGGGCTTGTCCAAAGAGGCCTGTTCAATCTCCAACTGTCCATCCTCATATTGGTCAAAGTGGTTACCCTACAGAGAGAAAACAAAGAAAATTAAAGGATAAACCTCAGAGAACCGTGAATCATCGCTGAAAACATTTTCTTCAAAAAAGCAGGATTCTGACCCCAACTCAGACATTGCATCTCAAAAGGGGCAAGTATGCACGCTAAAAATGTACGGATGCACTGCAGATACACTGAGCAACTTGGGGAGAATGAAAATTATTCGGACCAAAAAAAAAAAAAAGTTATTGTATAGGGATGTGCACAAAACAATAGAGTTGGGCTTTAATTGCACTGTTGATTACAAAAGTACATTAATGACAGAAATTGTATACCAGCTGTATTATCTTATCATTATCATTTTGTACATCACAAAAGCCACGTACTATTAGCTGCTCTAAATAAGGTCTTGTACCCAAGGACATTGCTGTCAAATGCTGCTTCTTGCAATTGAACGCAGCAGAGCTTATAGGCAAAAATCGCAGCAAAAGCTTCTTCCTGGCATGCTTTGCCTTTTGGTAGAAGGGCCAATCAGCCTCAAGACTACATTGAGACTGCAGTTAGATGAAATTGTTGATTTCAACTGGCGGTAGGTAGATAATGCATTTAAAAATACGTTTTCTCCAAATCATTAGAGAGATACAAACACAATTTTCCAACATAGGAATGATAGAGGGCCAACCTAAAGCCGATCATAGATGGTGTGAATCTTAGCCGGTTCCGCAGGGATTGGCCGAGATTCTAGCCATCTATGGGCAGGATGATTGTACCCAAATCGATTCATCGTACAACCAGCATGTCGGATTTTTCATGCGATTATAGCCACTAGGGCTGCGCATCTTCACCGGTCTCACGATTCGATGCGATTACGATTATCAAGTCCACGATTCGATTCGATTCATGGATGCTCCGATGCCATGTTGGAGTTGGCTCTCTCCCCAAAATACTAAACAGGGTGATCAGAGACTAATTTAAGTTCAGAGACTTCTTTCAAATGCTCTTAGTTTATAAAAAGGCGGTTTTCAGAGACTATTCAGGGGATGGTCAATGCCATTACAGGGATGAGAGACTCACATGCTACAGGGGATGGTCAGAGACTGCGGACATTCAGGGGATCAGAGACTGCGGACATCCAGGGGATTCAGAGACTCGGACATTCAGGGGATGAATCGGACATTCAGGGGATCAAATCAATGCTAAGGGGATCAAGGCCCATTCCCAGCTCCTGTCCCTCACCGACACTAGCCTGACTCCCAAACTACAATGGAGCGTGCCATTGCACACCTACCACAAAAAATAGGGCTTGTAGGATACGATCTTAGAGGTTGTAAAAATAGGGCATGCAACACAGTAATGTGTAATTTAGATGAGATAACTAAGCTTTACACATCTTGTGTCACTGGTAATGAGATGGGCATCTGCCTGCTCAATCCCCCGATCCCCATCCTATATAATACCATCTCATATTTTGCCATAAAAACGAAAGGCATGAGGAAAGCGCAGCAGTGAGTCCTTGTTTCCTATTCACCTACTATTCGAGATATTATATTCATTTTAATATCCTGAATAGTAGGTGCTAGGAAACATTAAAAGCCTTGCCTCTTTGCCACTGTTCCAGGTGCTATAAATCAACCCCTGTGTGTTTCGGGCTATAACTGAAAAATATACATCCTCAGCTTACAGTCTACTATGTCTGTGTGTGTGACAGCCAGTGTCTCTTCTCTTGAAAGTTTTGTACCTGTCTGATGAGGATGAAATGTCTCCTCTCCTGCTGCCTGTGTGATGAGACAACCACGGCCTCTCACTCGGGTCTCCTTCCCAGTCCTGACGGGCATGTGACTGAGTCGGGTGAAGGGCATGGCTCCCTGGCCTGTGTGCACAAACGCGGCTGCAACAGAAGAGTTTAGAAAAAGCTATGGCTCTTGGGACTGAGAACACATGCTTCTCCTCTGCCTCATCGAGTATTACAGGTCGGCGGGATAGACTCGGGCGGCTCAACTCGGCGCTGCGTGGCTGCTCGGCGGGCAACCAGAGAACAAAAATCGCCGGAGGAATATTGCTTCTTACAGTCCCTAATAATAATTGCGTGTTCCCAATTGAAGGTTCTTCTTTCAAATGGTTGCAAAGGCACAATATTTCTCTTCCATTCATCTTCAATGTCTTCTCAAATCAAAATCAAGCTCACTCCTGTCCCTCAGTCACTCCCAAACTACAATGCCGGCCCCTCTCACTCAAATATGGTTAGGACAAAATGTACTATAAGTGTATGTGAAGAGTTTAGAAATATGGGCTTTTCAAAAAAAAAAAAAAAAAAAAAAAAAAAAAAAACTGCCGGCCCCTCGGTTAGGACAAAATGTACTATAAGTGTATGTGCTTTTCAAAAAAAAAAAAAAAAAAAAAGTCACCCCACCGATCACGTGACGGCCCGCCGGTTTGCTTCTCTGATCTATGCACCAAAGAGCGTGACTGCAGATTGGCAAAGTGACTTTATATATATATATATATATATATATATATATAAAGAAACCACTACATACACTTTATAGTGCATTTTCTCCTAACAGAGGGGCTGGCAGTAATTGTGAGCTGCTGCTCGGAACAGATAGAAGGGGAGGGGTGGCTCATGCAGGACCCAAAAGGCAGGGAGGGGGAAGAGGACCGAGCAGGATGACAGAGGCATGTAAACCGACCACAGTGATTGGCAGCCATGATTACCATGGTCAGTACACATGGGGGGGGGGGGGGACACATGAACAGGCAGGATCAACCAGGTATTTTAGATCATACAATGGAAAAAAAAAAAAAAAAAAAAAAGACACTGCACAAGCACTATGGTGTTTAACATGCTTTAAGGAAACAGGATTTTTACAAAAAAATTAGGGTTACAATCACTTTAAAATGTCTGCCTGTTTATTCAAGCCAAGAACATTTTTAGTAAATCTGTATTAAACATGTTGATCTTCCTAGAAATGTAGGGGTCGTCCCTTTCTGTGAGCAGAATATCATCCTTCCTAGCAATCTTCTTATAAACGTAGAATTGATCCGCCCCTCATGCGATGGAGATACGGACGCATCTGTAGTCCATGTAGGGAGAGCAGCCCAGTGTGAAAACCACGGCTCCCTTCATAAATCAGGAATGACAGACACCAAGGGACAGGAAGGGTGGGATTACCCGGTGAAAAAAAAAAAAAAAGCAAAAGAAGCTTGAAAACAGAATCAGAATGCAGCCATCACTAGTAAACGGATAACTTGCAGTTGTGGTTTTGGGTTTAGATTCACTTTACATCCATTCACAATCAGGAAGGACATTTTAGTGGTCTAATTTCCATCGATCTTTTGGGACCCTCTACTCACGCATTAGCTCTCAATTTTTTTTTTTTACTTAAATGTATGCACACAGTAGTGGAATATATGTCAGAATAGGTTATGCTAAATCAAATCTGAATATAACGGAGCTGCATATGTAGCCCAAATGACCATCCCTCCCGATCAATATCCATTAGGATTATGAATAGGCAGGAAGTAGAACCTAGTGCTACAGTGACTGCCTTCCTCATTCTTTCCCAAGGTAAACACATTAGCTGCATAACAATGGCTAAAATCTCATTGGGCTAAATGCACTTTGTACTGGCAACCAACTAACTGCCATACAGTCTATTCAGAGATAAATAATACCGGGGGGGGGGGGGGGGGGGGGGGGGATTAGCGGCCCGTAGAAGGTCACCAAGCTGTACGTTCATTCACAATGCTACTATGCTTTGCCGACAAGCACACTCTAAGACCCCCGGATGGGATGACCGAGGACACGGCAGCTGGCTTCATTTCCTTCGTACACATTGTGTTTGTGCACAACATGTGAACTCCGCCACCCACTCGACAATTAAAATTACTGAAGACGTCTATTTTTCCAAGATGTTCAGGATCGGCCTATACAGATGGCTTCAACGTGCTTGCAATCTGGGTTTTGTTTTTGGGACCCGGAGGCTTAAAAAAAAAAAAAAAATAATGTCATGCTTATCCTCTAGATCAGGGGGGAGGCAACCTGGGGCCCTCCAGCTGTTGCGGCGCTACATGGCTGGCAGTTACAATCACTTCCAGAGCATGGGTCTTCAAACTACAGCCCTCCAGTTGTTCAGGAACTACAATTCCCATCATGCCTAGTCATGTCTGATTGTCCGTGTGTTACAATGCCTCATGGGATGTGTAGTTCTAAAACAGCTGGAGGGCCATAGTTTGAGGATCCCTGTTCCAGAGGCATGATGGGACTTTTAGTTCTGAAACAGCTGGAGAAGCCCCAGATGGCCTACCCCTGCTCTAGACTGACTTTATTTTCAAAATTAGATTTTCCTTCTTGAAGGGTTTCCTGTATGTTCCTTGTGCAAACATTTGAAGAGATGCATACTTTAAAAGGCCGAGTCCACACCAAAATATTCCCAACAGGTTCAGCTCCACCTGTTTGTGCACCATATATTGCAGTTGTGAAACAAGGTCTGCTGGCTGAAATCAAGCCCGCCATGTAATTTCTTGTGGCTGTCACACCTCTCCCACAGCTGTGGCACCACCATGTCTCACAGTTGGCAGCAGAAAGAACAGAAATTCTTTGCCAGATCCTGCTCTCCTCCACGCAGTCATTGAGAGGCTTGTTTCTGAACCCCTCCCCATCTAAACAGGACTGTCTTCACGATAGCGACAACGGTGCACCAGGCCTGTACGTGTAGACTTTACCAGGGGGTGCGTGACAGGGACACAACAGGTGTCTAACTTACTAGGAGGCACCCGACCAAAGGACCTTCAATGGCAGGATTGGATACAACTGGAGTTATATTAACATGCTTTAAAGCTCTAAAGCCCCGTACACACGGTCTGACTTTTTGCCAGCAAACTTCAAAATGACCACGTTTTCCAAAAAAAAAAAAAAAAAAAATCACACCGTATGTACGCTCCATCGTACAAACCTTTCGGCAACAAAAGTCTGATGGTATCTAGTCCGACCGTGTGTACAGCAAGCCATTGGACTTTTGTACACAGTGCAGATACGCATGCCCAGAACCAATGTTAAAATCAACCAACAATAGCAGAAGTTGACCAAAGGGTGGAGGTAAAGAGCTGAAAAACCACATGATGTTGGGAAAGTTTGCAGAAAAGGCCGAGCGTGTGTATGCTATGGGTGTGCCGGGCCAACTCCCTTCGGACAAAAATCCAAGGAAAAAGTTTGTTTGAAGTCCGATCGTGTGTAGGAGTCTTAAGTCATATTTTAGGATTCCATCTGGGTCTGGTACACACAAGACTCAATAGGAATTCTGTAGCTTTAATGCAACTGAAACTTGTTCCGTGTCCACTAAAGCCTCCCAGACGATTGTATAAAACACGAAGCACTCCCAGTAAGATCTGCATTCACCAAGTCCAGACTGGAGCTCAAGGCTACATCGAGGGGTGCAAGAAAAGCATTCATGAATAAATGCTCTGCACACACTTGTTGGGAGTCGACGTTCCTGGGTTTGGGTGGAGTTGTGTCTTAACTATCTAATCATTTATGCAATATGGCCAGGAGGCCTTTCCAGGTGGCATGAAGCCGACACGATGAAATAATAGTACAGCTTTCCGATAACCATCAGCAACAAGGGGATGCTACAAGGAAATAATGAGTCTCAGCAGGGCAAATGGATACATTTCCCAAAGCTGCAATGGCGGTACCAATGGAAAACCATTGGGAAGATAAAAAAGGATTAACTTATGTTGCAACTCCTAGGTCTGATTCACATAGGCTGTGTTCAGATAAAAGCTAAACGCGGTCTCTGGTCGCAGCATTCTGTGCTATGGCCGCACTCAAACCAGACATTCATCTGCAGCCAGAAGTGCCAGGCGCGGGCACAATCTGCCTGCGTCCAGGGCTGATCAGAGCCCCTATTCACACATACTACTCAGATGAGCAGTTCCATATGAACAGCACCATACATTTATACAGGGCACATAACTGGCCGCGCCGCTGCTTGCTGAAAGTGTTACTCTGCTGCAGTTTCTTATGATGAAGAAGATAATTGATCATCTGAATTGGCCTTTATTGTGTTGATCCATTGCCAGCACCTCTAGAAATTCATTCCAGCACATCAAGAAATTGTTTCCAAAGGATAATGAGTGGGAGGCGAGGCTGCAATATTTTCCAGTGTTAAAGGCATGATGGCACCCTGGCATGATTTCAGAGAAGCGTGCTTTCTGCTTTGCAATTATGAGCCAGCCTAGGCAGCAAACATGGGCATCCTGGTAACCTTCTTTCACATAATTCTGCAAATAAAGAGCCATTGCATGTTCGTCGGAAAAAAAGATCTAAACAGGGTATTGATTTTCAGGATTTTGTGACAACCGATGGCGCTTCACATTGCCATCTCCATGCTAGAATTCACAGTACGGTATGTCAATGTCCTTTGTGCTTAATATTTACAAAAAAACAAAGTAATAAAACAAATGATAATAAAACAAATGATAATAAAACAAATGATAATAAAACAAATGATAATAAAACAATAATAATAAAACAATAATAATAAAACAATAATAAAACAAATAAAACAATAATAATAAAACAAATAATAATAAAATAAAAATATTATTAATAATAATGTCAGTATATTGGTGGAATTATTTGGCTGAGCATTTTGGGCTTTATAGATTCAGCAGTAGAGAATCCAATCAACGCTACGCTGAATTTACAATCATTATATAATAAAAGACTGTTTAATAGAACCCAGTTTTTTTCCCTTACAGAAATAATGTTTAGATTTACTCAGCGCTATAACATTTTTAGCTCACATTCCCCAGGGTCTTAATCGACAACAATGAAAATCCACCAATATATAAATGCATTTTTTAATGAAAACGTGTCCAAGTACCTGAAACTGTAATTATATCAGTCCCTTGTAGTCACCTGTATAGGAGAAACTATATAGGAACTTCAAGTGAATAGGGCTGTGCTGCAACCGCCAGCAATAGACGCTGTAGTACAGGCCTTTCAGAAATAATTCCAGGCACCAGCTGAAAGGTAGGTCTGTAGGTAGGTATGCAACATACCTGGCCGACACTGCTTAAAGCTGCAAAACACTGAAGTAGATACCGCTACTCCAGTGATCGCCACTTGCTACCAGGTCCAATGCTGAGCAGCTGATCCTCTTCCTACAGGAGAAGCTGCTTGGCACAGGAGCCAGAAAATGCTTTGCGTTTCTGAAAAAAGCATTCTGATTGGAGGAGATGCAGAGGTGGGGCTTTGACGACATTCTTTCCACCTCATCCAATCACACCTGTGTTGACAATGCTGCAGGACCAGTCATTCAGCATGCGATCCGGATGCAAGTGGAGATCATTGGAGTAGCAGTGTGCTCGCATTGGTCAGGTATATTTCCCATGATGCTCATGCACTCTGCAGTGCAGTTGAGCATCATGGGAAAAGTATTTCCAAAACATCTGGGGTGCCTAGGTTCGCCATCACTGGTATAGAGTCATTAGTTCAAGCTAGATTAATACAACCATTTTTTTTTAAATGCCGATGCCTGGAATTCTTTAAAAATAGGCTCTGAACCTCCCAGTTTCCTGTCAACTGTCCTCTGATCCACTGCAGATCGCTTTTTAGAGAGGTGGCAAGGACTGCTGCTAGCAAAAACAAACCCCTAAAGCGGAACTCCACCTAAAAAGGACGTTTTGCTTTAAGGCCTACTCCCCAACTCTTTTACATTTAATTTGGGGGGGGGGGGTTGACCATTCACTATGCGGCAGCGAAGCGGCAAGGTGTCACAAAGATGGCCGCTGAACAGCCCAGTGCTGGATCCAGTTTTTTTGTAGATGCCGAATCAATTTTCAGAAAAAAAACTGGAGCTCCTCTTTAGGTGCCGCTTCTCCTTTTCTGTATCTGCAACAAAGTTCAGACGTTCAGGTACTGCTGTGAAAAGCGGAGAGGATCCCACACCTGGCTATGCCGTCTGGCAGGGGGTGACTGGGCCATAAGCCTAGTTGAATTATTACAAAAACTTCCGACAGGCACAAGAGTTAATATATTTATTTCAGGTGTATTTAGCTGCTTAAATTGTACCGGTAACCTGTCTTGACAGAAATAGGAGAGCTACCACTGTGGACCTACTTGCATGTCCTATGTTAGTGACCACAAACAGCAATGGTGGCCTCTGTAATTCTCCTATAACAGGCGCTCAAGCTCTGGATGGTGACCTTTTACCTTACAGTTAGTATGTAAAAGTCTGATCACTGAAGAAAAAAAAAGGGGGGGGGGTGCAGGCAGATGAGAGTGTGGTAAAAAGGAAAAAATAGATTTTACAGGAGGACAGCAATTACAAACTGCAATACACATGACTAATCCGGCTTTTACAATTTTCACAGTCACGTAACTGGAGGGGGGGGGGGGTGCAGAATGTCCTAAGTCTCCAAATCGAAACAATGCCCTGTGTCTGACATTTCACATAAACACCTATTCCCTATAGCAGGGGGATTGGCAACCTCGGCCCTCCAGCTTTTTTAAAACAACAAGTCCCGTGAGACATTGTAAGACCCTGATAATCACAGGCATGATGGGATTTGTAGTGTCACCACAGCTGGAGGGCCGAGGCTGCCTACCCCTGCCTTACAGTATCTGAAAATGTTTGTACCCGACCCTTGATCAGGGGCATTTCCTGAATGCAATGGGCCTTTGTACAAGGTTATAAGTTGGACCAGGGCCGTGACATTTCCAAAACATAGCGAAGATTAGCACTTGAAACTGAAATCAGACCTATTTTTAGGGTCCTATAATACAGAAAGTCACGTTCAACCTCTGTTTTAAACTAGACCAGGACCTGCAAACACATTTCCCTTTCAGATACGACTGATGCAGAGGCATACCATTTCACCAAAATCTTAAAACCCCTTTAAGTACACTCAACTTAATTTGTATTCTGTTTGGGAGCTTCCAGCAGCCATTGAGACCACTAGCAAGACCGCTGAGTCAACTCACTTTTCGCTTATGGCATCTGCAGCGATCAGCAGACAGATTCCCCACTGGGCAGGCAGACGCCAATGGAGCCATTGTAAGGGCCCGATTCAGGCAATTTAGCAGGGACAGGCCAAATTTTGGTGGCAACTGACCGAACAGAAGTAAATCTACTGATCAATTTGTTTACCCCCAGTTGAAAAAAATCTCTGCTCGATCAGCACTGCAGACTATAGACTGCAGCGCTTATCAATGTATTCTGTCAGAATAAAAAAGGACATAGCGGGGAGGATTCCCCACATACACCTTGATGGAAAAAGGTGGGCAGGTTTTCATTCAACGTGCTGGTTGAAAAAAACAAAACAGACTCCTCTATGGTTAGGCTTCAATCACACAGGGGACTGCGGATGGCTGCCTTTGAGAAGCAGAGATTCAACAGTGTAGCAACTAAATGCAAAGTGTGTGTGTGGCACCACTGCCATTTGCATTTAATCCAAACAGTCAAGTCCCTTCCACATGGGGCCGATTTGCTTTGCACAGCAGTGGTGATCTGTCAGATGATCCCCTACTGAGCAAAACAGGTGGGTGACCATTCCAGGTCCGCTCAGTTTATGCAGAGCAGACATGTCTCCAACTGGCTACAAGCATGAAAACTAAGGGCAAAGGTTTGGGGTCAGCAGCTCAAAAACTAGAAGTCACAGCCAGAATGAGAACTACATTTTCAGGAGAGACAGACAACCGGTGAAGACAGCCAGAATATTGACTCCGTACAGGTTTCCTTTACCAAAATGACAGAAGAATTTAGAAGGTCATCTAATCTGGGGACCAGAAATCAATGAACAGAGTGCCTTTTATTGGCCTTGTAGGATAACGGGGCAGTGTCAGAGCCAAGTTGAGGCTTTTGCCCATCATGGAAGACGACCTGGATGCAGGCAAATATACATATGAGGTGACAAACTTGGTATATATAATATGATAGACACATGAAAGTACTTATGGGGATCAGATCAGTGCCTACTCCTGTTCCTGCGTGGTTCTTTAAAAGAATTGTGTCTTAACCAGAGCCAAACAAACATGTTCTATAAAATTCCCTATAGAATAAGATTGCGATCTTCATTACAGCCAACTCTGGAGCCGAGCTGGGAAACGGCAATTTATCATTTATAACAGCGATTGCCGATGCTGCAGTGGGGAAAGCATCTTGAAAACCTCAATGCAGATTTATGAAAAAAAATCTGGGGAGGAGGAAGAAGAGCTGTCTATAGCAATCCCGCTTCCATCTACAATTAATGTGGTATAAGAATAATGGAAATCCTTTTTGGCTCCTCCTTTTCTTTCCCAGCTACATATTCCCAGACTGTCCTTGTTTGCACTGAGATCTCCGCATGGATAATCAAGTCAAAGTCAATGCAAGGACTGTGCAAAGCAAATAAACCCCTTATTTGGTATGAGGAGTCCGACATACAATCATCACTGTGTCTACTCCATAAAAATGGGGACTGCTGTCCCTGGCAACCAGAGCTCTGCATTATGTTCAAGCTGAAGTGTTTAAAGTGAACATCAAAAGACCAAAGCTCTCTTACAGTGGGGAAGATGCTTTTGTAAGTTTGCCCACTTGCAAAGAATTGAAGGGTCTATACATTTTTATCATGTGTATTTTAAAGAATAAAGATAGAATTTCAACCAAAAATGCTTAAAAAAAAAGCACAATATAAATGTTACAAATTAGGTTGCAGTTCAGCGAGTAAAATAAGCATTTGATCCCCAAAAAAACATGACTTTGTGGAGAAACCCTTGTTGGCAAGCACATAGGCAAGACGTTTCTTGCAGTTATTGTAGTTCCCAGGAGGGATTTTGGTCCACTTTTCGTTACAGATCTTCTCTAAATCTTTAAGGTTTCTTAATTTGAGTTTTCTTTTTAACCACTTCCCGACGGCCGTACGACTTTGTACGGCAGCAGGGTGGCTCTACTTTTCTCAGACACCGTCTTTTTACGTAATCGGCTCCTCCAAGCCACTGGGGGGTGCGCGAGCGGCGGCGCACGCCACATCACTGAGATGCCGATGCGCGTGCCTGGCGGCCGCGATGTCGGCCAGGCACTCGCGATCAGCAGTTACAGAGACAAGGACATGGATCTCTGTGTGTAAACACAGATCCATGTCCTGTCAGGGAGAGAGGAGACCGATCTGTGTCCCTTGTACATACGTGTCCCTTGTACATAGGGACACATATCCGTCACCTCCACAGTCACCCCCCTCCCCCCACAGTTAGAACACAATGCAGGGTACACATTTAACCCCTCCTTCACCCTAGTGTTAACCCCTTCAATGGCAGTCACATTTCTACAGTAATTAGTGCATATTTATAGCACTGATCGCTGTATAAATGTGAATGGCGCCAAAAATGTGTCCAAAGTGTCCGATGTGTTCGACATAATTTCGCAGTCCCAATAAAAATTGCAGATCACTGCCATTATTAAAAAAAAAAAAAAAAAATATCTGTCCCCTATTTTGTAAGCCCTATAACTTTTGCGCAAACCAGTCGCTTATTGCGATTTTTTTTTTTTGTTTACCAAAAATATGTAGAAGAATACGTATCTGCCTAAAACTGAGAAAAAATATGCATTGGGCTATTATAGCAACAAATAAAAAATAATGATTTTTTTTTTCAAAGTTGTCGCTCTTTTTTGTTTATAGCGAAAATAAAAACCACAGAGGTGATCAAAAACCACCAAAAGAAAGCTCTATTTATGGGGTAAAAAGGACGTCAATTTTGTTTGAGAGCCATGTCGCACGACTGCGCGAGACGCAGTGCCGGAAGCTTTAATTTCACCTGGTCAGGAGGGGGGGGTATATGTGCCCAGTAAGCAAGTGGTTAAAGAATCTTACTTAACTAGGTGGATGCAGCATCGCTCCGATGCTGCATCTGTCCGACACCTCCAACACTGAGAACCAAGTGATTGAACACCACCAATTACTCGGTTCTCACAGCTCCCCGATCAGAGAACTGCTCTGGGCTGTGGAGGGGGCAGGGCTGCCAAGGCTTAGCCTCTCAGCGGCTCGCCGAGAGGCTGAGTCAGGTGTCGCTCCAGGGATCTGGAAGAGCCCAACTCTGATCATGCTGACCTGGAGCCTGGACAGACTTCTTTGATGTCAGCAGACAGCGGACTTTTGCACCCTCTCTGCTGGAAACGGGGGGAAAAAAAAAATAAACACACACACACACACACACACACTTCTAGAAACTGGCTTTGGCTGTACTTCTTACAAGGCTGGGCCACTCCATGGCCTTAAAGTGCTTCTTAAGCCACCTTTGTTGCCTTGGTATGCATGCTGGAAGACCCATCCATGACCCATTTATGGATTCTGGCTGAGGGAATAAGGTTCTCATCCAAGATTTTACAGTACCTGGTCAGCCTGTACCTTTAGCAGAGAAACTCCCTCAAAAGCATAATGTTTCCAGTCGAGTTAATGCCAAAGAGCGCCATTTTGGTCTAATCTGACCACAATACTTTCTCCCATTCCTTCTGAATCATTTAGATGTTCATTGGTAGACTTCAGATGGGCCTGTACATGTGCCCGCAAGGTCCCCCCTCAAGAAGGCGCTGCATGATTTCAATCCATGGCGGCGTATTGTGTTAATTGTTTGGTGACTGTGGTCCTAACTGCCTTGAGATCATTCACAAGGTCCTCCCGTGTAGTTCTGGGCTGATCCCACACTTTTCTCATGATCATCCTCACCCCATGAGGCAAAAATCTTGCATGCAGCTCCAGATCGAATGCGATTGATGGTCATTTTGTACTACTTACATTTGGGAATAATCACGCCAACAGTTGTCTCCTTTCCACCAAGCTTCTTGTCGACTGTAGACCTACACAAGGCTGGAATGGTTACAATCTGGTCTCAGACGTCCTTTGGTAGCTCTTTGATATTGCCCATGATGGTGAGATTTGAATGGAAGAAAGATTCTGTGGACAGGTGTCTAATATACACACACACACACACACAAGTTATCGTTCGGAGAACCTTCATAAAATTAAGAGTACTAATCTGTATACCACATGAGCACATACTGTAGCCAGTCTATGGGAGCCAGAATTATTGTTGGTTGGTAGGAGGTCAAATACTTATTTTACTCACTGAACTGCAACTCAATTTAGAACCTTTTTTTTTCTAGACTTTTGGTTGATATTCTGTCTCCATCATTAAAAATACACCAATAAAAATTAGACCCTTTAATTCTGTGCAAGGCTGGGTTCACATATGAGAGTGTCCCTGGCTCGCGCTGGTTCACACAGGTACGGGGAGGCCGCGGTCAGCATTTCAAAGGGGTCCTGTGCGTCTTTGGGTCCAGTTCAGGCAAAAATGCGGACCTGTTTTTCTCACCTGAACCAGTGAATATGGACGCACCGAACCCCATGCTGGGAACCGCGGCCACACATGCGAACCAGACAAGTGGGCAAACTTACAAAATCTGCAGGGGATCAAATTATTTTCGCCATTGTATAAGGAATATCTAGAAAATGGTAGTCATGGCTATTTTTAGCGGCGCTTTACCGTCATTTTTTGCAGAGGTATTGGGCCGCAAGCGGGGCACTTTTAAACCCCGCTAGCGGCCTAAAAAGGGTTAGAACCACCTGCGAAGTGATGCTCTTCATTTCATCTCTCCAAAGATGGTGCTTGCAGGACATTTTTTTAATGAGATAAATACACAGTATCTCACAAAAGTGAGTACACTCCTCACATGTAAATATGTTATCTTCATTTGAACACACTGAAGAAAATGACACTTTGCTACAAAGCGGGGGTGCAGCTTGTATAACAGTGCAAATTTGCTGTCCCCTCAAAACAACACAGCCATGAATGTCTAAACCGCCAACAAAAGTGAATACACCCCCAAGTAAAAAAATGTCCAAAATAGGCCCAAGCTGCCATTTTCACGCCCCAGTGTCATGTGACTCATTTGTGTTACAAGGTCTCAGGTGTGAATGGAAATCAGATGTGTTAAATTTGGTGTTATCGTTCTCACTCTCATACTGGTCAGTGGAAGTTCAACATGGCACCACATGGCACCTCATGGCAAAGAACTCAGAGGATCTGAACAAAACGAATTGTTGCTCTAAGTAAAGATGGTCTAGGCCAGCCTTTTCCCAACCTTTTTAACAAAGAGGAACCCTTGTTGGTTCTCTGGTCTCGAGGGAACCCCTGCTAAAAATTTGAAATCTACAACTCATGTTACATTGGTGTGATGGTCAGTAAGAAGAATGGTCCTTACACGTGTGGTCATTGGGAAGAATTACCTTCTTACAGATAGCTAAAAAGATCAATAGTGTCAGTGGGAACTTATCTGAGAGGCAGAGATTGCCCAATGCTGAAGGAACCCCTAGCAACCTCTCGAGGAACCCTAGGGTTCCACGGAACCCTGGTTGAGAATCACTGGTCTAGGCTATAAGAAGATTGCCAAGACCCTGAAATTGAGCTCCAGTATGGTGGCCAAGACCATACAGAAGCTTAACAGGATAGGGTTCCACTCAGAACAGGCCTTACCATGGTTGGCCAAAGAAGTTAAGTGCACACGCTCAGTGTCATATTCAGAGGTTTTAAGCCATGGTTCACACTGGAGTGTTTTGACATGTCAAATCAACGGCAATTTCCATCAATGGCACTGTCCTAATCAGTGTGGCATCGATTTTAAAAAGTAGCTTCTGTACTACTTTTTGCGATTTCAGGCTGTGATTTACGTTGACATCTGTGCAAAAACCTGTCTCTGAAATCGCAGCCGAAATCCGGACAGACAAGCGGAAGATAAATCGTGCGAGTTGAGATAAACTCGCACAGCTAAATTTCCGCAGCTCAGTGTGAACCTTGGCCAATAGAAATTAGACGCATGAGTGCTGCCAGCATTGCTGCAGAAGTTGAAGGGGTGGGGTGGGGGGGGGGGGGGGGAAATCAGCGTTCAGACCATACTCTGCACGGCTGTCGTCCCAGAAGGAACCCTCTAAAGATGATGCACACGAAAGCCCGCAAACAGTTTGCTGAAGACAACCAGACTAAGGACATGGATTAATGGATTCATGTCCTGTGGTCTGATGAGACCAAGATAAACTTATTTGGCTCAGATGGTGCCAAGCGTGTATGGTGGCAACCAGATGAGGAGTACAAAGACAAGTGTGTCTTGCCTACAGTCAAGCATTGTGGTGGGAGTGTCATGGTCTGGGGCTGCATGAGTGCTGCCGGGACTGGGGAGCTACAGATCACTGAGGGAACCATTAATGCCAACAAGCACTGCGACATACTGAAGCAGAGCATTCGGAGACTGGGTCGCAGGGCAGCATTCCAACATAACGACCCCAAACACCTCCAAGAAGACCACTGCCTTGCTAAAGAAGCTGAGGCCCCGTACACACGGCAATGAACCTCGATGGGCGGAACACATCGTTCCGCCCGTCGAGGTTCTCTGCCAGCCGTCAGAATCGGCGACCCGCCCGTCGGGGAAAGGCAACCAGCCATTCATCCCGACGGGCCGTCGAGCAAATAGAGAACCTGTTCTCTATTTGCTCGACGGTTACCCGGCGGGCGGGGCTCGCCGAGAGCGTACACACAGCCGAGGTTCTCGGCAGAATGCGGCTCCCGGCGAGGTTCTCGCTGGTTTCTGCCGAGAACCTCGGCCGTGTGTACGGGGCTTAAGGGTAAAGGTGATAGACTGACCAAGCATGTCTCCAAACTCTATTGAGAATCTGTGGGGCGGAAGGTGGAGGAGTGCAAGGTCTCCAACATCCACCAGCTCTGTGATGTCATTATGGAGGAGGGGGAAGAGGACCCCAGTGACAACCTGTGAATCTCTGGTGAACTCCATGCCCAAGAGGGTTAAGGCAGTGCTGGAAAATAATGACGGCCACACAAATATTGACACTGAGCCCAATTTGGACATTTTTACTTAGGGGTGTACTCACCTTTGTTGCCAGAGGTTTAGACTTTGCCTGTGTGTTGAGTTATTTTGAGGGGACAGCCAATTTACACTGTTCTACAAGCTGTACACTCCCTACTTTACATTGTAGCAAAGTGTCATTTCTTCAGTGTTGTCACATGAAAAGATAAAGAATAAAATATTTATAAAAATGTAAGGGGTGTACTCACTTTTGTGAGATCCTGTATAAGCACTTTAACTGAAAATATATTCGCATTTATTATCTTGTTGTTAAATGTAAAAACGCACCCTTTGATCACATGTCTACAGGGAACATTTAGCAATTTCTGCAAGATATAAAGTTTACCAAAACATAAGAACAAGGAAGTAAAAATGTGAAAGTCACATCAAAAGGTTACAATAAACACAAGACGTGCGCTACGGTCCCCTACATCTCCTTCAAATGGGGTTTTCTACTTGAGCCAATTGCATCAACTATAAAACTGTTCTAACAAAACAGACTTTGAACACACAGAAGCATCCCCCGAGGTGCTGTGCGGCTGGCGATGCATCGGCAATCTGCTCTGTCCTGTTAGGGGACCTTGAACACAGGCCATCCATTCAGAGCGGCTAGGACTTATGCTATACATTCCGCAGCATGTAGCAGACCAAGCGATAAACAGGCCTCGCCTGCAGAGATCGCATTCCGCAAAAGTAGAACAGTCCAACTTCATATCCGACGCTAGCTCAAAAAGGGGACAGGACACGCGTGTTGAGGCTCCAGAAACAGCGGCTTACTTTCCGAGCAATGCCAATTGTAAAAATCGCATAGCACCTCCCCGAGATGCTGTACTCTGTTGTATTGACAAATTGTAGCCAGATCTACGGAAGGGCCCTGGAAATGCCTTCCCTACAATGGGCAGTATATTATTTACACATCAGTACTGTACAATGAGCATTTACGGCAATCGTCTTCATGACCGGCGAAGGCAGCCCAGTGATGGACTGTATCTGGTGGCGAGTAAAGCCAGATGGTGGCGGGGGTGGGGAGCTAATGGTACATTGCTGACATCAGTCAAGCTTTCCTTATCTACCAGCTAAAAACACGCTAAAAGCCTTTTATTGTTTTGCTCTATGGAAAGCCATGAATTTGCAGTGCTGCCGTGTAATTCAGAACCTGGAGAACAACAAGTGCTTGAGCATATGGGCTTGTTCACACCATGTGTGGTGAGCGGCATTAATCTGCACAGATCAACTCAGGATCAATGCAAACGCTGCACTGGGATGCATAAAAATACAGATGTGCCACACCGCACCCCATCTCTGATCACGCACAATTTCAAAAAAGTAGAACAATGACATCACGATGGAGCGATCAGCTTTCATGTAAAGTTGATTAGTGCGGTTCTAAAGCCACCCAATCACTTCTACAAGACTCTGCAGTTTTTTTCTGGACTCTCCTATTCCCCGACACCAGAGATGGCGAACCTTGGCACCCCAGATGTTTCGGAACTATATTTCCCATGATGCTCATGCGCTCTGCTTTGTAGTTGAGAATCATGGGAAATCTAGTTAAAAAAAATATCTGGGGTGCCAAGTTCTACCCTCACTGCCCTACACTACATCAGGCCAGCTACAGACAGGAGGAACATACGATTCCCAGAAGCGACCTGCATTACATCACTTCCAATTTTGGCTATTTGTTTACCGGCCAGATAGGCAGTCAATCAAACCAATCTCAGTTTGATTGGATGCCGTGGAGGGAAGAGGAGATCAGAGGTGCAAGTTTAGGAGATATTCATGGTACCTACAGGAAAGACCTTTTCTAAGTTCACTTGTCGGTAAAAAAAAAAAAGAAAAAAAAAAAAAGTTTATAGTAAGGGTTCAATACCACGGTAGTCAACAAAAAAACAAAAACACCGCCCACACACAAACCACCGCCCACACACAAACACCACTCTTCTCCGTGCAAGGAGAAAGGCATAATGTGCTAGTATGCACTGCATACTAGAGGTGCAGAGGCTGTGAAATGTGCAGATGCTGTCCGTTTTCATCAGATCGCTCCATAGGAATCAGCGGTGCCCGACAAGCCCCTCCCCGCTCAGTGAGCAGAGAGGAGCTTGTCATCCCTCGGCTCAGCAGAGATCTGTGGACTGATCTCCCGCTGAGCTGGCGGAGTTCGCATGTGTGAATGAGGCCTTACACGTTGATGTGCGCTGCGCCACCTCCTGAAGGCAGCAATATAACCTAGTTGTAGCAGAACAACTACTGACCCTGTGCCCCTAATGAATATATTATTTATAGCCACAAGCGATCAGATTTTTATTTTTTGGAAAAGATAGCTGCAGAGATGACAAACCCCCCGCGCCTTTGCAAATGATTTGAAAGAGCTGACATTTTGTGGAGAAGCCCTGTAACCATTCTACTAAACCGGAGCTTGTTATATAGGTCAGAAACATAGGTACTGTCCACCACTGTGCCTTCTTATTCTATAAGCAGACTCCAGTAATCCAGAGGATTAAGGACTCCAATACATAGGTATGCAATATTCCCCGGCCCCTTATCTGGAGCTGCTCCTGAACACAGGAGGTCAAACATAACACGGATCTGTAGAATGTACTATGGTGAGGACAGCAGAGGACTGGTAAAAGACACACAGAGGTGACTGCTGAGTCAGAACACTACAAAAATGAGGTTATGAGAGCCGTGTGTTTGGAAGAGTTCCCTGGTCGGCATACCTAGAATACCAAATGCACGGCTTACTCCTAAAAAGGCCAGACTGTCTCCTGCAAATGAAAGCGATGAGATCACAAGGCTGCCCCACACTGCAAACTACAGAGAGAGAGACTGGAAAAATCAGACGCCTCGGGAATATGATGGGATTGTGTGTAGAGATGTGCAGTATGCCAGGAGAACACCAAAAAGAAAAAAACGGTTGCCAATATCAAACCAAAAGGCTTCTTGCATTTTTCATTTAAAATTTGTTGGTCAGATTCAAAAATGCAAGACGCAGCTTCTCTACTGGGGGGGGGGGGGTAGTTGTGTTTAAAGTCTGTGACCCTTTGCAAAAAAAAAAATGTATTGACGTGAACATGTGCCATAGGAACTCACTGCAATCATGAAGCACTGCAACGTCGACAGCAATGAGGTGCATATTTTTGTTTATTTACACTGACCAAATGTGCACCAAAACTGGAAGTGGGGGGGGGCAGCCCACGCGCCCAGACCTAGACTGGAAGTGGGGGGGCAGCCCATGCGCCCAGACCTAGACTGGAGGATAGCCTGTGCATCCAGAGCTAGATTAAATGTACATTTCTACATTTGGTGGAAGTATTCCTTTATAAGCCACAGCATACAGCACAGTGATAGGACGCTCCATGTCGCCATCCATCCACTCTAATGACATTCATTTCCATGACACGCCAAAACTATTACGGGGAAAGGGGACATACTTGCGAACAGCTGACGAGCGACAGCTTCTCCAAATAGAAGCAACAGCAGCACCTGAAGCCAAAAAGAGTGTTTAACCCCCATACTGTCATTTCTACAGACTGCTCATCAGAACAAGTCACCCGTCCTCTCATCTGAAATATATTAAAATGGAAAGACGACTTTAGTGCAGCCACTTCATTACAACCCATTGGCAGGGGTCTGATTGGGTAAGATGGTGCTGGAAAGGGGCGTATCATTTTTTGGTAACAGTAAGAATCAGTACAAAGTTGTCTGCACACTTCTAGTTGGAATATTTTAGGGGCCGCTGCTACTCTGGGCTGACAGAGATGAACAATGGCAGCCAGTGTCACATACCCTACATGACCACGACTGATTCTGAATTACTGCAGACTGAGGTCACCCTGTGCATGCGCCGCCGCTGACTCAATCAGGGGTCACATAACAATAGTGGGGGCCTGACAATAGGATCCATGTATGCTGTACACATGCAGACATTACCCAAATGTTCACAGGCATACAGCAGAAAATACGCCCCATACACTGTACAATGCAGATCTTTCTAGATTTTGGTTAAATACAGCCAATCACTGCACACCACACAGGCCAGTGTGCATGCGCTCATAGCATGCAATCAGACCCATACTAATTACAGATGCATGCAGCACATTGCAGGAGCCTTTAATGGAAACAGGCTGCTGAGATCTGTAGTGGGGGTGTGAGAAATCACAGGGAAGGAAATTCTACACAACTGATCATTTGGTGGGTGTTCTTCCTGCTCACAAGTCAGCGCTGTCTGAGCCTTTATTACATTAAATAGGATTTGAGGAAGGGAGTGAGATTCCAAGATGTTTGTCATGATTCAATCATCCAAACCGTCCTTCCAAGACTTCCTTCTCCTATGCTCACCTCCAGGACTTCTCCAGAGTCTTGTCCTATAGTCTGGAACTCCCTACCACAAACTGGTGAAACCTATTCCTGTCTGCACATAACAGAAATGTTACCTTCTCCATCAACTCATCCCGAGCGATAATGACCTATATCTCTTCCCTCTCCATTATAGATTGTAAGCTCTTATGACCTGGGCCCTCCCAATTCTCTTGGTTTGAACAGCAGTGTAAATGTACCGTATCCCTTATTTTTGGTAAATAGCTACACACTGTATGTGCAACATAAATCCTGTGTATCAATTCCATAGCTTTACATGCGATATCACTGTAACGCAACGTCCCGCACTCCGCTTGAGTGCTTCCGTCAAATACCGCTTCCTATCAGTCTGGATATCAGATATTCCAGCTGTCCTCAACACACGAGACGAGACTTGTTTGTGTGCTAAACATGGAGTGTTTAATAGAACCAAGAATACAAACGTATATACAGTTTAAAGAGGTAACCACAACATAAATTAACATGAGCTAATTAACTAATCATTTACCCAGACGAGGTGACTCCAAAATATGACCTTTCAAGGTAAACATCCCGTCTCCTCTCACCTGCTATACAATACACGTCATCACAAGTGTAAACACAGGACCTCTTCACACAATAGTAGGGTCAATTAGCAGAGAGAGATGGCTGGAGGCGAGGACATTAGCATCCAACAGTATGAATGAGTCAATGTTACAATTAACCTGTTAAGTTCAGAATCAACCAGTAAATAGTTTTTTACAGATATCCTGGAATATATTGTTGATAATAATTACAGAATAATCCCATCTCAGGTAGTCCAAGATATCGTTTCTCAGTCATCCTATGCCCCTATGATTTTAGGCATAAGAGGGTCCGAGTCTGTCACAATCACCACCATACATTTATGCAATAAAAATTTGACAATTTTATCTCAACCCCAACCAGTCAACTGCTTCATTTAAAGTCTCAAAATCCCCCCTTTCTTCATTGCTTTGTGCACTGGTCCAAATCATTTGGTGGAGGGGGTATGGTGTGGGGTTTTTCAGGGGTTGAGCTTGGCCCCTTCCAGTGAAGGGAACTCTTAATTAGTCAGCATGCAAAGACATTTTGGCCAATTTCACACTCTCGACATTGTGGGAACAGTTTGGTGACGGCCCCTTCCTGTTCCAACATGACAGTGCACATAGCAAGGTCCATAAAGACATGGATGAGCGAGTTTGGGGTGGAGGAACTTGACAGGACAGATGGGTATAATTTTCCATTTACACACAAGGCCTGGTTCACACTGGTACGATTTGAGATGTCAAAAAACGCATCTCAAATCTGCGGCATTTGCACCGTCCTACTCGGTGCGACGAGTTCGGGCTGCAATTTACATTGACATCTGTGCAGAAACCTGCACAGATGTCTCTGAAATCGCGGCCGAAATCGGGACTGCCAGCGGGAGTGAAATCATGCGAGTTCAGCTTCACTCGCACGGCTTCACTCCGGCAGCCCAGTGTGAACCTGGGCTAAACCTTTGTTTACATGCAATTCTGCACCTTATTGGGCGAACCATTCAGGGCCGACATGTCCCCATCAATGTGTAGCCAGTGGAGACACAGCCACTGATTATTGAAGTTTACATGACAGCCCTGAATAAGTTGTCATTGGCACAAACCTTACAATGTGTACAGCATGCTAACAGCTTTAAACCCCCAAATCTTTCTGACAGATCCTGCGTTTGTTGTGTTCCTACACAAGTCTGAGGGAGCCCTTAGACAAATCAGGCATTCATATGTTGAGTGTTACGGGGGTGGAGAACTCTGCAGTACACTTGGCTTTTCCCACCCCCTCCCCAAAATAGAAGCAATTACAGGGGGCACAGACCATCAGACATTATAATCCTTCTCTACTATCAAAAAAATAAAAGCTTTGCCTTTAGTGACACTTTAAGATTCAAGAGCAGATCATGAAAATGGCAAGACACAAATGAGGAAATGATGTGGGCTAAATGTAACAAGCGGTGGGAGGACGGCTTGACTCGGACCTACGAGTCGTGTTGTCTGGAAGGCTTTGTTTACAAGTCTCCAGGGCAGGAAGATGGAGTAAACATTACATAACTGAAGGCCTTATGAGCAGAGATCAGTGAAGAGCACCGCCCTGATACTTAGAGATCAACTCCATGGAGAGACACATGAATGCAGCTCTGTACTCCAATATATTCTGGATTGTTCTTTTATCACAGCAAGGAGGGCAAGGGTTCTTGTAGTCTCTGTACGGCCTTCCTTCTGGGGGTCACTCTCCAGCCATTTGAATGGAGAAGCTGTGATGATGTCACTCCTGCACATGAAGTCAGGATTGTGACATCACACAGAGTGTACCTTCAGTTCAGAGTGCATGGTGACAGCACAATCCAGGGCTCGACAAACCCCAGATCGCCATGGTAACTAGAAACTGCATCCTAGCGCCTAGGCATTTGTCAGCCCCATTGGCATGGGTGGGGGGGGGGGGCACAACAGGAGTAACTGAACAGGTGTCACGGAGCAGACCTGTTATAGCTGGGGGGGTCAGCAGGTGTCACAAGCCTTGTGTGCGTGATGCTGGGGCGGGTTAAAGGAAGAGAGGGGCGGGACTGTGAAGAACGAGTTCGAGGAGGTGTGGGGCTGTAGAAAGGGCAGGAACCCCTGGCAGAATGTGTACCCTGTGCAGTTCTCAGTGACACCATGGCAGTGTCTCCTACAGGATCACTGAGTGTGGGTCCAGGCCAAACTGTCCAGGTAGACCCTTAGCCTTACCTTGGAACAGGAACCGGTGGCACTGAAGGGGCTCAGCAAAGGCCCAGATCCAGACACCCCCACAGGCTCCAACTCAGGTCTGGGCAACCCGTTACCCCTGGACAGCCAAGAGGCACCCAACAGTGCAGCCTCATTATGGCCCAACAGTGCAAATAAAAAACACTCATCTGCAAAAATTTATAACAGAAATAAAGAAAGGTTTTTGTTTTTATGTATTTAGCAAGAGATGAAAAACCATTGTTGGTCAACCACCACCAAAAGAAAGCCATACGTGGGGGGGGGGGGGGGGGGTACAGTGCTGCATGACCACGTAATCGTCAAAGTGTGACCGTGCCGAGATTAAAATCTGCCTGGGCAGAAAGGTGGTAAAAGTAACCGGTACGCAAGTGGTTAAGATTAATAAACCAACCCCCAACCAACTGGCTCCTAAATTCAAAGTCAATTTGTCAAGCCCTGTCACTGTCTACTACAACTGATATTCCCGAAACAGCCCATGTTTATCTGTAGGTACAAGTGCAAGAGCGGCAAGAGCGATCGATTTAAAGTCAATAGCGTCTTCCAGCAGCATGGAAAATCTCTGCAGTCAATAACACATCAATGGAGGTGCACCACATGCCAAAGTCACTCTTTACAGGGAAAGAAGTTGGGAGGCCCAGTGGGTGTGACAACGCGATATCATACATATACCGTGAATCATTTCTGCGCACACAGCTTTTGGCAGATAAGCGATATTTGGGAACACTGGAAAATGCACGCCAATGTTTATTGCTATCATTTTTATACAGTTTCTTCCTTATTAACCCCATGACAGATTCGATCTAACACACCACGGGACATGATAGTACAAATACCGAGGACTATAGTTGGGTATATATTCAGGTGCAAACTTCACACCTATGCATTTTAAGACAAGTGTTCCTATTGAAAGATGGAAACGCATGAAAAATGCATGCCATGCTTTAGAGCTGCACGATTCTGGCCAAAATGAGAATCACAATTTTTTTGCTTAAAATGAAGATCACGATTCTCACAGCGTAAAATCTTTTACATTTATAAAAAAGGCTATTTTTTTTTTAAATTCATTAAAGTAATTTTTTCCAAAAAAAATGCATTTAAAAAGACTGCTGCGCAAATACAGTGCAACATAAAATATTGCAACAACCGCCATTTTATTCTCTAGGGTCTTTACTAAAAAGTTATATAATCTTTGGGGGTTCCAAGTAGTTTTCTAGCAAAAAAAATAATCATTTTAACTTGAAGAGCTGTCAGAAAAAGGTTTGGTGTTTAAGTGGTTAAAAAATTCCTAATTTACATACAGAAGTAGTTTATTCCTTTGAAGAGATACAACCTTTTCAAAACTTGGCAGGCTGCCCAGACTTTGACTTGGCTGAGAGCAGACAGGAAATTCTTTGCATACCAAAGTGCAGAGAGAAAATTATTTTCATGTCAAAGATCTTGAAACCCTGCATCAAAAATTGCAACGGAAATAGATTGCGATAACGACATTAATTGTGTGCAGCTCTGCTATGTTTTAAAGCGGAGTTCCACCCTTAAAACCACTTTGTTTCATCCCATCCAGCATACTGGCGTCAGCGCCAGTATGCTGTTTTTTTTTTTTAATCCATGTACTTACTTTATAATAGATCATTTAATTTCGGGCGCACAGCGGTATGTCGCCGCTATAAGGCGTCACGCCTTCCGGAAACAGCAGATTAGCGTTCGGCTCTTCTCGGCGCCTGCGCACAGACCCAGAAGCTGACTGCGCAGGCGCCGTATATAGCCGCGTCACGCCCTCCGAAAAAAGCCGAACTAGGACCGGCTATTTACGGCGCCTGCGCAGTCAGCTCCTGGGTCTGTGCGCAGGCGCCGAGAAGAGCCGAACGCTAATCGGCTGTTTCCGGAAGGCGTGACGCCTTATAGCGGCGACATACCGCGGTGCGCCCGAAATTAAATGATTAAGTAAGTACATGGAAAAAAATAAAAAAAACAGCATACTGGCGCTGACGCCAGTATGCTGGATGGGATGAAACAAAGTGGTTTTAAGGGTGGAACTCCGCTTTAATGTGCACCAGCTTGTGTTTTTACACACACTGCTGCACAATACAAAGTGCACTGCAATGTGTGCGCAAACATGCATAGATGCTGCCTGAGATTTGGGTGCAATGTATACATCAACTGAAGGCAAGTCACATGGCTGTTTTTCTATGCAGCCCTCGTGTACTTTGATTAGACAATGCCCCTGGTAATTCTCCAGCTATACTGACCCGGGAGAGGAGGAAAAAAGGGAAGGAGGAGCCTGGTGTTGGATAGCTGCTGGGTACCCTACCACCCCTGACATCACCGCTGAATTTGACAGCTTTCTCTGCATTCAGTTACATGTCAGTTTCAGACAGAGATGAGCTGTCAAATTCAGCGGTGATGTCAGGGGTGGGCAGGACCCAGTAGCTATCCAACACCAGTCAATGATTGGGCTGTTTAAGGGGGCAGGGGGGACACGTAGCATCCCGCCCAGATCTCAATCGGCTTGTTTGATAGCTGCTGGGTCCCGACATCAACACTCAATTTTGACAGCTCCTCTCTCTCTGCATTCAGTTATATGTCAGTTTCACATACCGCGGCGCTGCTCTGCCAACAGAGTGAGGAGGAATGTGGGCATGGTGCAGTCAGTGTTAAATATCGGCCTAATTTGCATAATAATCGGCCGATGATGATTTCTCCAAAATTACCATATATCAGCCGACCTCTACGTGTGACTGTGGGGTGGTGAAAGAGGCCGCCTCCTCCACCTATGGTTGGCTGCCAGCCATGACAGCTTCTGGGTGGGATAGCTCAGGTGATTCAGTTCGGAATGGTGTCTGAACTCATCTCTGGTTCCTAGAATCATCAGCTGACCCCAACAATAGCATTCCACCTGCCAACAGCAATTTAGACACCTTGTTCATATTATAGACATCTGTGATGTCATGGAGGAGTGGAAGAGGACTGCAACCTGTGAAGCTCTGGTGACCTCCATGCCCAAGAGGCTGGAAAATAATGGCGGCCACACAAAATATTGACACATTCGGCTGAAACTGGACATTTTCACTTAGGGGTGTACTCACTTTTGTTGCCAATAGTTTAGACATTAATGTCTGTGTGTTGAGTTATTTTGGGGGGACAGAAAACTTACACTGTTACACAAGCTGTACACTCACTACACAACATTGTAGCAAAGCGTAACTTTTGTAAGGTGCTGTAAAAGTATCTTATAGACTAGAGCAGGGGTGTCCAAACTTTTTTCAAAGAGGGCCAGATTTGATAAAGTGAACATGCATAAGGGCCAACCATTTTGCCTGACATTCTTTGAACCATTAAAATTCGGTCTAAGTGTGTTCCTCCGAGCACTAACACGTGGCCCAACATGAATTCTCTCGTGTGGTGAAGAGATCAGCGTGGGCGTGTTATTTGGATATACCGTATTTATCGGCGTATAACACGCACCTTCACTTTAGGAAGGAAGTTTCAGGGAAAAAAAATGTAAATAAAAAACTGTGAAGCAAAATAAGGGTCATTGCCCATCAGTGCAGCCTAATCATTGCCCATGTGCAGCCTCTCCATTGCAATGAATGCAGCCTGATCGATGTCCATTTGCAGCCTCGGAGGGAAAGGGGGGAGGGGGGATAAGCACCAACAGATTACATACAGGAGAATCACCTGTTTACACAGCAGCCTCTTTAATACAATTTCTTTCGCCTCCTATGATAGACAGAGTCGTCGTCCAATGGCAGCCCAGGAGACGGGACTTCCTATTACAGATGTCGCTAAATAAACAGGAGATTCTCCTGTATGTAATTTGACAGCACTCGTTCCCCCCCGTGGCCGCACCGATGAATACAGTATATATCCAGTTACCAGAGGGGCCACATTAAACTAATGGGGGCCGCATTTGGCCCCCGTTCCGGACATTGGACATGCCTGACTAGAGCATTTGAAAGCAGTCAACAGTAACTTTTCCAGTATGCCAACAAGTCTGGTAGTCCGGTCCCCATGGAGAAATATGGCTACCAACTCTACTAAAAGTACAGGGATGGTAGTCCATACACAGACCGGGAGGGGGGGGGGGGGGTAGGCCATACACAGGACTGGTGGGTCATATAGGGTGGGGGGTAATCCATACACAGGACTGGTGGGTCATATAAGGGGGGTAATCCATACACAGGATGGGGGGGGGGGCACAGAAGAGAAGATGGCGGTGCACACACGGTGTCAGGTATCCAACATGTGGACATAGATGGGAGGACAGTGTCAGGTATCTGATATACAGACACAGAATGTGAATAATGACACTGGAGTATCAGGTGTACAGAGAGGATGACAGTCTGGTACACAAAGAATGATGGGGGGGGGTCTAGTATACAGAGAATGATGGGGGGGGGGGGTCTAGTATACAGAGAATGATGGGGGGGGGGGTCTAGTATACAGAGAATGATGGGGGGGGGGGTCTAGTATACAGAGAATGATGGGGGGGGGGGGTCTAGTATACAGAGAATGATGGGGGGGGGTCTAGTATACAGAGAATGATGGGGGGGGGGGTCTAGTATACAGAGAATGATGGGGGGGGGTCTAGTATACAGAGAATGATGGGGGGGGGGTCTAGTATACAGAGAATGATGGGGGGGGGGTCTAGTATACAGAGAATGATGGGGGGGGGGGTCTAGTATACAGAGAATGATGGGGGGGGGGGTCTAGTATACAGAGAATGATGGGGGGGGGGGTCTAGTATACAGAGAATGATGGGGGGGGGGGTCTAGTATACAGAGAATGATGGGGGGGGGGGTCTAGTATACAGAGAATGATGGGGGGGGGGGTCTAGTATACAGAGAATGATGGGGGGGGGGGTCTAGTATACAGAGAATGATGGGGGGGGGGGTCTAGTATACAGAGAATGATGGGGGGGGGGGGTCTAGTATACAGAGAATGATGGGGGGGGGGGTCTAGTATACAGAGAATGATGGGGGGGGGGGTCTAGTATACAGAGAATGATGGGGGGGGGGGTCTAGTATACAGAGAATGATGGGGGGGGGGGTCTAGTATACAGAGAATGATGGGGGGGGGGGTCTAGTATACAGAGAATGATGGGGGGGGGTCTAGTATACAGAGAATGATGGGGGGGGGGGTCTAGTATACAGAGAATGATGGGGGGGGGGGGTCTAGTATACAGAGAATGATGGGGGGGGGGGTCTAGTATACAGAGAATGATGGGGGGGGGGGGTCTAGTATACAGAGAATGATGGGGGGGGGGGTCTAGTATACAGAGAATGATGGGGGGGGGGGTCTAGTATACAGAGAATGATGGGGGGGGGGGGGGTCTAGTATACAGAGAATGATGGGGGGGGGGGGTCTAGTATACAGAGAATGATGGGGGGGGGTCTAGTATACAGAGAATGATGGGGGGGGGGGGTCTAGTATACAGAGAATGATGGGGGGGGGTCTAGTATACAGAGAATGATGGGGGGGGGTCTAGTATACAGAGAATGATGGGGGGGGGTCTAGTATACAGAGAATGATGGGGGGGGGGGGTCTAGTATACAGAGAATGATGGGGGGGGGGGGGGGTCCAGTATACAGAGAATGATGGGGAGGGGTCTAGTATAGAGAATGATGGGGGGGGGTCTAGTATAGAGAATGATGGGGGGGGGGTCTAGTATACAGAGAATGATGGGGGGGGGTCCAGTATAGAGAATGATGGGGGGGGGTCCAGTATAGAGAATGATGGGGGGGGGGTTTGGTATACAGATGGGGGGTCCAGTATACAGAGGGCGGGGTCGGTGGTCTCGTGGGAGGAGCCTGTGTACAGCAGGCTGGGTTCATACAAGGTGAGGCAGAGCGGGGGAGGGGTGTACGGAGGAGTCCCTGATCTCCGGGGTCACTGTGTGGGGGGGGGAAGGAAAGCCCCCCTCGGTCTTTCACTATTATACAGCGCGCTTCTCCCCCCTGACTCCCCGCCGTCCCCTCCCCCATGTCCCGCTCCCCCGCCCCGCACCTGAAAGTCTCGGTCCTCGTTAAACCGGGAGAATCTATCCGCCGCCATCTTCCTGCGTCTGCGGGAACCAGGATCGCGTACATCACACTCCGCCCACTCGTCATAGGACGCAGCGACAAGCTCATCCCATAGAACGAGACTACGCACTTTCCCTCAGTCACGTTTTGCGTGAAACAACAGCACCGCCCCCCTTTCTGTTTTGCCCCGCCCCCTCTCTGTTCTGCCTCTCCGCCTTCTCAGCTGTGTGATTGGCTGTTGTTTTCATGGAGCCTCGAGGGGAGGGGCATGGCTCCATTATACCGGAGTATGGATTGGTCAGTATACACTACAGTACCAAAAGTATTGGGACACCTGCCTTTACACACACATTAATCTTAAAGCGGAGGTCCACACAAAAATGGAACTTCCACTGTCCTGTCTGTCCTCCCCTCCTCCGGTGTCACATTTGGCAACTTTCAGGGGGAGCAGATACCCGTCTAAGATAGGGTGACCAGACATCCCCGGGGACAGTCCCCTGATTGAGGGCACTTTCCCTAGACCAAGTCTGTCCCCGGTTTTGTCCCCAGATTGGATTTAATGGGGGGGCAGGGGCAATTTCAAAGACTGTCAGTGCAGAATTAAAATATTAGAATTACACCCCCCCCCCCCCCGCTCTGCCGGTCCTACTAGCATAGGGTTTTTTTTTTTTCCATTACCTGTGCCCCTTTCTGATGATCATGTGCTGGTCGGAGCAGAGAGAATATTTCTTCAGTTTTGGGCGCATGCCCATTCAGCTCCACTCGCATGTTCTCCTGCCTTGGCACAAATCCTGGCCAGCCACCTGCCTATCTCCTTGCCTTCCCTGGGGGAGTGATCTTCCTCCGCTCCCCGTCCTGTAGTAGCCGGGTCCGAAGAGTGAGACTTGAGAGGCGGGTGGGGACGGGCAGAGAGTCGCTGATTGCTGCCATTACTAGTAAAAAAAAAATATATCCCCTGATTTCATTTAAAAAATCTGGTCACCTTAGTCTAAGACAGGTATTTGCACCCACTTCCGGGCATAGATAGCCGCATTATCTGCGGGTATCTACGCCACATCCGACACAGGTCCCGGAAGACAGCAGGGACCATTCAGATCGCGCAGCGCAACGGCGGACACATCAGATAGGAATGAGGGACGCCTATTAGCAAACGTATGCAGGCATAGGACACACCCCTTGCCACACCACCTTAAAGGAGAATTGTAAAAAAAAATAAGATTTCTCAAACCCACAAATGTTTTTTACCTCTACCATTCCTTTATATTGGCTCATGGAATTTACAAATGCAGCAATTTAGAATTTGGATGGAAGGTTTAGCACTGGGAAACACTTTTTGATAGACTAACCACTTAAGACCCGGACCATTATGCAGGTTAAGGACCTGTCCCCTTTTTGCGATTCTGCACTGCGTCGCTTTAACTGACAATTGCGCAGTCGTGTGACGTGGCTCCCAAACAAAATTGGCGTCCTTTTTTCCCCACAAATAGAGCTTTCTTTTGGTGGTATTTGATCACCTATGCAGTTTTTATTTTTTGCGCTATAAACAAAAATAGAGCGACAATTTTGAAAAAAACACAATCTTTTTTACTTTTTTGCTATGAGTGAGTGAGTGAAAAACTTATATAGCGTGGCACATGCGAATTAAATCGCCTCTGGGCGCTCGTTGTTCATTTCTCCTTTGATATCAAAAGAGATGAGTTTTGATCTTTCTTCTAAAGGCCAAGTGGTTCTCCTCCAACCGAATGCTGGTTGGTAAAGCGTTCCATAGTCTGGGACCTTGGAGCGCAAATCTTCTTTCTCCTTTGGACTTGTATCTTGCTTTGGGTATCTGGAGCAGATTTTGGTTGGTAATAAAATAAAAAGATATAAAAACATAATTTTTTCCTCAGTTTAGGCCAATACGTATTCTTCTACCTATTTTTGGTAAAAACATCGCAATAAGCGTTTATCGATTGGTTTGCACCAAATTTATAGCGTTTGCAAAATAGGGGATAGTTTTATGGCATTTTTATTAATAATTTTTTTTTTTTACTACTAATGGCGGCGATCAGCGTTTTTTTTTCGTGACTGCGACATTATGGCGGACATTTTGAAAAATGTTGGTACATTTTTGGGACCATTGTCATTTTCACAGCGAAAAGTGCTATAAAAATGCACTAATTACTGTGAAAATGACAATTGCAGTTTATGAGTTACCACTAGGGGGAGCTGAAGGGGTTAAGTGTGACCTCATATGTGTTTCTAACTGTAGGGGGCGGGGCTGGACGTGTGACGTCAGTGATCGTCTTTCCCTATATCAGGGAACAGACGATCACTGACATTGCCACAGAGAAGAACGGGAAAGGTTTGTTTACACACACCTCTCCCCGTTCTTCAGCTTCTGTGACCGATCGCGGGACACCGGCGGGCGATCGAGTCCCGCGAGCACGGTCACGGAGCTTCGGATCGGGTCGCGAGCCCACCGTTGGCGGCGCACTCGCGACCCCACGGCTGAGCCTTTAAAGAATAAAGAGACACGTACAGGTACGTCGATGTGCCCAGCCGTGCCATTCTGCCGACGTATATCGGCGTGAAGGGGTCCTTAAGTGGTTAAAAGTCCATTTTTTTATACATCTTTATAGATCAGACCGAAATGAGGGTCAAATGAGGGACAGAGGGACAGTCCCTCCAAATCAGGGACAGTTGGGAGCTATGCCTACAATAATGACTACAATAATTTATTCTTCCTGACTGTCTCTCTGCACCTCCATAAATCATAGTCCTGTGATTGTACAGGACTGAACATGACATGACAGCTGTGGTCTAATGTGACAGCTGTTATGTGGCCAGGACAGTCCGTCAGTCAGACTTACCTAGGAAGAAGACAAAGTTAGTACATTCATAGAGCTCCTTACAAATACGTAGTTAACCTCTTCCTGACAGCGAAATGCATATATACAGTCGCAGGAAAAGTGGGCTTACCGCCAAGCATCGCACATGTGTGCTATCTCTTCTGTCATAAAGCCTGCCTACTGTCAAGATTTATGTACCCTGAGCTGCGCATGCACAGCTCAGCGTACATTTATGGCACTGTTCTGTGCCATGATGAAGTGATGCGCATGCACGGGAGTGAGGCCGCCATACCAAGCAGTCAAAGAGTCCAAACCTGGAAAGATGCCGGGGGGGAAGATGGCAGCAGATACCTGTGACAGACGGGTGCTGACAGAGCAACACTGGAGGGTCTGCCATCCATAATGTGCCAATATGCAATGCATTCTAGTACATTATGGCTAAAAGCTCCAGGGGCCCAAAAAAAAAAGTTTAAATTAGGTGTTAACCTGCAAGACAAAGGCATAATGAGCTAGTAAACTTTGAATACTTGCTCATTATCAAATACTTACCTTAGATTGAAGCTGTTGCAGCTGTCCCCATACACCACTGTGTCTGACGACCTGTCTCCTGGAGTTATTTCCGGGTTTGTGGGCTCCGGTGCTGTGACTGACCGTGGCCGCGATGACGTCACTTGCACGCTAGAGCCGCCGGTCACGGCTTGCCAGTTTTTCAATGCGCATGTGTCGGTGACATCGGCACATGCGGATACAGTCAATATCTCCTGAACGGTGCAGGTTAGAAGATATTCACAGTACCTACAGGTAAGGCTTATTATAGGCTTACCTGTTGGCAGTGGCGGTGCGTTCATAGAGGGCGCAGGAGCGCCGCCCCTTCTCTTTTCTGCACCACCACTGAAAAACAATACACAGATTTATGCACTGCAGGAATCTATGTATTGTCGTCGCAGCCCACTATTCAGATAGCCGGCCCCCTGGTGAGCGACGGCCATCTGAATAACGGCAGCTGGTTGGCTTTGGATGTGTCTATCAGAGTCAGCGGCTAGTTAACCAGGGGACGCACAGGTCTGGTTAACACTGACAGGCATCTCAGCCAATCATGTTCACTGGTTCTGGTTACTGGTAACCTGATTGGCTGAAACGACATAGAGGGCGGGACTACTTTGAGGGATCGTAAGGGAGGATCCGAGGGTGGCTGACCAAGAAAGGTAAGTGCCAGGCAGGGAAGGGGGACAATCTGGCGGCATTTTAGGGGCAAACTGGTGGCAATTGATGGACACAGTGGCGACAATTGCATGGCACAGTGGCGACAATTGATGGGCACAGTGGCGACAATGGCATGGCACAGTGGCGACAATTGATTGGCACAGTGGTGACAACTGAGATGGGCACAGTGACGAAAATGTCATGGCACAGTGGCTGCATTTGACATGGCACAGTGCTGACAATTGATGGCACAGTGGCGACAATGGCATGGCACAGTGGCGACAATGGCATGACACAGTGGTGACAATTGATGGCACAGTGGCTGCGTTTGGCATGGCACAGTGGTGACAATTGATGGCACAGTGGCTGCGTTTGACATGGCACAGTGGTGACAATTGATGGCACAGTGGCGAGAATTGATGGGCACAGTGGCGACAATGGCATTGCACAGTGGCGACAATGGCATTGCACAGTGGCTGCGTTTGGCATGGCACCGTGGCGACAATTGATGGCACAGTGGCTGCGTTTGGCATGGCACAACGATACACTTGTATCTTCTCTCTCCTCTGGTTTGGGGATTCCGGAATGGAGTCATGAGATGGGGCCCAAGTGCATATGCCGCGTCACCTGGAAGGGAAAAGACAGGAGGATGTTAGCCATGCATGTGCCCCTCGTGATGTCGGCATCATGGGGTCGGACAGTCATGCCTGCCACCCATGTCACTCACCAACCAGCGAGCTGTTCTTGTACACGTTCTGTTCGAATTCCGTTGGGATGTTGCTTTGACGGTATATGTAGCTGTCATGTCTGGACCCTGGGTGTTTGGCACGGATGTGCCATATGAGGCATTGGGCATCGGCTATCACCTGTACGTTGATGGAATGCCAATGCTTACGATTGCGGTACATGTGCTCTGTGGCATGGGGGGGCTGTAGTGCCACATGTGTGCAATCAATGGCCCCGATAGTGCGTTGGAATCCTGCAATTCTGTAGAAATCCAGCATTGCCTTCAGCCGCAGGTCCTCATTGGTGGGCCTGATGATGTGGTGGGTGGGACATGCGTGTGAGGATTGCGGGGACAACCTGGTGCACACATCTGCTCATGGATGATTGTGCCATCCCCGCCACAACTCCACTTGTATGCTGAAAAGATCCACTGGCAAGGAAATGCAGTGTTGCCAGGACCTTGACCAGTGGCTGCACTGCATGTGAGCGGTGTGTCCTGCTGGTGATGTCCTCCTGCAGGGTTGTGGTTAATTCCATGATGGCATCAGGGCTGAATCTGAAGAGGCGATACACCTCAGAATCACTCATGCCAAAGACTGTGATGCTCGTTCGGTATATCCTCTCACGTGCCCTCTCCTGTGCCCTCTCCTGTGCCCTCTCACGTGCCCTCCTCCTATGCTCCTGTGAAGCCAGTAGTATAGCTATGACCATGGATGCCCCTGGCATGTTGGCATACAGATTGTTGTCCTGCAAGTATGGATGCTCAGCTCGTCCGTAACGGTACTACTGCAGCTGCTCTCCGGCTGACCTGTGCATGTCTGCTGATCACTTACACCTGCTTTTATGAGGGGTAAATTTAGGCCGGACATAAAACTTACGCGCAGCGCACTTAGTCTGCGTCGGGCGCACGCATTTTGTGAATCAGCGTATCTCCCTCATTTGCATATTTGAATAGGAAATCAATGGGAGCACCAGATGCTTCCAGCGTATATATGTGCCCACGCTGCGGCGGCGCAGGACAGTTACGTCAGGCGCAAAGACTATGTTTTTTTTTTACGAAAGGCACATCCACTTTGCACTACAAGTGCAAAGTGCACTTGAAATTGCACTTGGAAGTGCAGTTACTGAAAATCTAAGGGGTAGATCTAAAATGAGGGGAAGCTCTGCTGATTTTATCGTCCAATCATGTGCAAGCTAAAATGCTGTTTTTTTATTTTCCTTGTATGTCCCCCTCGGATCTACAGCAACTGCACTTCCAGTGCAATTTCAAGTGCACTTTACACTTGTAGTTTGCACGTGTAGTGCAAAGTGGATTTGCCTTTAATAAATGACCCCCTTTATGTCACACCGTATTTGCACAGCAGTCTTACAATCGCATTTTTTGGGGAAAAATACACTTGTTTTTTAAATAAAAAAATAAGAAAAAGGTAACGTTAGCCAATTTTTTTTTAATTGTGAAAGATACTGTTACGCCGAGTAAATTGATACCCAACATGTGAAATGGCGGCAAACTTTGACCCTTAAAAATCTCCATAGGCGACGTATAAAAATTTCTACAGGATTTTGAGTTACAGATGAGGTCTAGTGCTAGAATTATTGTTCTTGCTCTAATGATCGCGGTGATACCTCACATGTGTGATTTAAACACCGTGTTCATATGCGGACGTGACTTGCGTATACGTTCACTTCTGCACGCAAGCTCGGCGGGACGGGGGGGGGCTTAGGTTTTTCATTCTATTTTTTTCTTATTTATTTTACTTTTTATTTATTTTTTGACACTGTCCTTATAAAAAAATAATAATACATTTGGGGGTCACTTTTATTCCTATTACAAGGAATGTAAACATCCCGCCGCAGAGACCACTTTTATCTGAATGTGGACCGCCCGCTGTTGAAGAGGATACCTGGAGTTTAGCTTTAAATCTTTAGTACAAGCAGTTCCCTGAAATAATATAATAATGATGATTAAAGTATCATGGACAATACCATCCATCCATCGCTCATTACAATTTAGAACTATTGGTTGGATAATATCTGTTATGGTCACTAGGGGGCGATCTTGTACTGGAGAACACAAGTGAACTTATCTCAGCTATTTTTTTTCCTTCTATGAAATGTACAGGAAAGGTGACATCAGGGATATGCTATGGGTAATATAAACACTTCATTACTTCAATTATAACATACAAGACAACCAATGTCCTCTGACAAATTCCCAAAGGCTATGGTTACTTTTATAACCTGTTATATATTGGCTGTCTATTCTTCATATTCTCAGTGTTGAGTGGTATGTGGAAATTGCTGATTGTCATGCTTATCCATTGGCTTTCCATTTTCAATATTCACTGGCTATAACCACTTCAGCCCCGGAAGGATTTTCCCCTTAATGACAAGCCATTTTTTTGCGATTCTGTACTGCGTCGCTTTAACTGACAATTGGGCGGTTGTGCGATGTGGCACCCAAACAAAATTGGCGTCTTTTGTTTTCAAACAAATAGAGCTTTCAAAAAAACACTAACAATTTAGGAAAAAAAATTTTTTTTTTAATTTTTGCTATAATAAATAATAAATATCCCGCAAAAATATAATTCTTCATCAGTTTACAGTAGGCCAATATGCATTTTTCTACCTATTTTTGGTAAAAAAAAAATCACAATTAGTGTGTATTGAATGGTTTGCACAAAAGTGATAGCGTCTACAAAATAGGGGATATTTTTATGCCATTATTATTATTTCTTTTTTTTTACTAGTAATGGTGGTGATCAGCGATTATTAGCGGGACTGCGATATTGCGGCGAACAGATCGGACACTTTTTTGGGACCAGTGACATTATTACAATGATCAGAGCTAAAAATAGCCACTGATTACTGTATAAATAGAACTGGCAGGGAAGGGGTTGACACTAGGGAGCGATCAAGGGGTTAAGTGTTCCCTGGGAGGTGTTTCTAACTGTGGTGCAGGAGACTAAATGGGAATAGAGATAGATCGCTGTTCCTAATCAATAGGAGCAGACAATCTCTCTCTACTCTCTTGTCAGAACAGATATCTGTTTGTTTACATTGACAGATCCCTTTTATGGCTCTCTGTGGAGCGATCGCTGGTGGCCAGCTACACGCATTGGCTTCTGCGACGAAGGCGCGTGCCTGCTTTAGCCATTAAAGGGACCGACGTACACCTACAGCAATTCATGATCGGCAAGCGGTTAAACAAGTATGCAGATCGGGAGGTAAGCTGGCCGTAGATGGGCAATGCTCATGGAATTAGCCAAAATTTGAGGCATAGGTGCACCTGTCGGCTCAACAAAAGTTGATTTGGGAGGAAAATGATTGACTGAACAATGACTGCGTCCAATTAGATGCAGTCACTGTTCAGGTATTTAGGCAGCTAAGGGTGCCGTGGCTGTTTCAATACAATAACCTGCAGTCCGAACAAGAAAAATCTAACTATGTGTGGCTAGCATTACTCTGACTTCATTGGCTGCATGCCTGTTCCAGTCATTCAGGTGCAGAGAAAGTTGATCCGATCAGCCAATCAGTCACTGTTTGGGTATTTTGACAGCTGCAGGTGCAGGCTGTTAGATTACAAAAGATGGTAGGGGGGGAAGTAAAATCCAAAGTACAAACACGCATTCTCAGAACCAATACTAACCATCAGACAACATTAGGAGAAGTTGCTCAAGGGTGGCGCTAAAGAGCTGAAAAACCACATAGTTTTGTGTATGTTGGCTGAAAAGTTTACGACCAACGCCCTTCGGACATAAATCCACAGATCTGTCCGATGGAAACTGGATCGTGTGTACGAGGCTTTAATGCCGCGTACACACGACCATTTTTAATGGTCTAGAAAAAACGTAACGTGATTCTTGTTAAGCCTGCCTTGCATACACACGATCGTGAAAAAAAATGCTCGAACAAAGCGCGGTGACGTACAACACGTACGACTGTACTATACAGGGGAAGTTCCATTCAGTTGGCGCCACCCTTGGGGCTGCTTTTGCTGATTTTGTGTTAGTAAAAGTTTGGTGAGAGACGATTGGCGCTTTTCAGTCTTCGTGCTTTTCAGTCTGTTACAGCGTGACGAATGTGCTATCTCCATTACGAACGCTAGTTTTACCAGAACGAGCGCTCCCGTGTCATAACTTGCTTCTGAGCATGCGCGTTTTTTTTCACGTCGTTAAAGCCTACACACAACCATTTTTTACGACCTGAAAAACGTCGCGAAAAAATAGAGCAGGTTCTAAATTTTTAATGCCTATTTTTCACGTCATGAAAATTGCACTGTAGACCACACACGATCGTTTATAATGACATTAAAAAAATAAAATAAAATTTCACGTCATGAAAAACGGTTGTGTGTACGCGGCATTAGACTATACAGGGACTTTCTTGCGTTAATTGCCACCTAATATGGCCATTTTTGCGTTCCCCCTCACCCCAGCTTTTAAATATCTCTGGTTAACCCAACTATACTCTGTCCAATGGACACACCAGATCCCACCCCAATTTTGTTGTCCCTCACCCCCTCCTTAATTGGCCCAGCAACCAATTACATCACCATTGGCCCAGCCATCAGCATCCAAGCATCAATTGTTGCTAAGACACTAAAAGCTGGACTGCACATGGTTGCTAGGATGCAGGCAAGTGGGCCATACAGTCTCATTGGTTATTGTCCAGGTGGCTGCCTGCACCATCACAACTGACAGCCCAGCCGTCAGCATCCTAGCAACCAGCTTAGTAATGTCTCCTTGTGTATCCAGGGTAACATTACTGAGCTGCAGTGAGGACATGGGTATCCAGTATGGCCGCCCCACTTTGCCTTATGCACACCTCTTATTGTAGCTTTGTACCACAGTGTACACACACCGGCGTATGTTTGTGCTTGGGATGTTGTGATACTCCATACAATTGCCCATAGACATGAATAGGTGAAGGTGGTCCTACACACAAAGTACATGTTTGCGCTAAACGGGCAAATGCGCCCATCTACATGAAGCCATAAAGTGCTTGTGTAGTGTGTTAGATGTCCGTGTGAATAAGACCAGCTTAACATAAACATCAACATGTGCTAACCTTGTTTCTATCTATATTTTCAAATTGTATCTGAACATGGGGTCAGCCATATTCACCCAGTATTTGCTCATTACAAACACAGGCTTTGCTTTTATGTTGGTTCTATTATTCTAGTGATAAGCTCTGCCTGGCTGGGAAAAAAAATGACATTGCAATCTCTGATTATGTCAAACTCCCACCTAGTAGAATGGGCCCGATTTATCTTCGCTTGGGTAGTAAGTGACAAGCTCACGGCAACGTTCTTATCCTTGGGAAGAACAATGTTCCTTTTTACTTCAAAATATATTTTTTTGTAACACTGACTTGTGCCAGATTGGTTAATGTGTCAATTTCTCATAGTTGGACCGTCCCTAATTATTTCTTATAATAAAGAGTTAAATCAAACCTGTTTATAAACTCAGATTTTGCTGGTAGCTTAAAAGAAGCTGCTGGCCCAGACCCCCCTTGCACCACCTTGAGCCTACATCAAATGTCTTGACTTCCAGTAATTAGAGGGTATGTGTGTGAAGGACAACAGCATGAGCATGTAATGTAAAGTACTGTGAATAATATATACTGTATGCATTATACCTTTCTATCCAGCAGGTGGCACTGTAAGGTGTATTTATGGTAATGTATTCAGAGGAAGTGTTATCTCTCTAAGTGTGTGTAGTTGTATGCTCCTTGTTCCTGTCCCTGATAAAGACACGGTCTAATATTCTCTATAAAAGTAAAGCTGTTTGCTGTATCCAAGAAGCTTCCAGCGCATCATTTCAATACTCTGCACCTGTTTTCACCTGTTACCAGGCCCAGGCTCTGCCATTTTGAGAACTGGTCTATGGATATT
Source organism: Rana kukunoris (assembly GCA_029574335.1). Taxonomy (NCBI): domain Eukaryota; kingdom Metazoa; phylum Chordata; class Amphibia; order Anura; family Ranidae; genus Rana; species Rana kukunoris. The sequence continues at coordinate 26,326,625 of CM056060.1, forward strand.
TTTATTCCAATTTCTAAGCCCCCTTCCACACTGAAGGTGCTTTTCAAGCCTCCCCAGTGTGAAAGCTTGAGTGCACTTGCAGGACCGAAAAAAAAGTCATGCAAGCAGTGTCTTTGGGGCAGTGCGGGAGCGGTGTATACACCGCTCCTAAACCGCCCCTTCCATTAAAATCAATGAGCAACGCTGCCAAAGCGCTTCAGCACCGGCACTTTGCGGGTGGTTTTAACCCTTTCCACGGCCATTAGTTTAAAATGGTAAAGCGCCACTAAAACAAGTGGCACTTTACTGCTAATGTGGCCCACTCCCCAGTGTCAAAGGGCTCTTAAAGCGGCTCTTAAAGCGTGACGTGGCAAGTGACAATCCACAACGTGTGGCAGGCAACGTGGCAAGTGACAATCCGCAACGTGTGCCAGGCAACGTGGCAAGTGACAATCTGCAACATGTGGCAGGTGACATGGCAAGTGACAATCCGCAATGTGTAGCAGGTGACGTGGCAAGTGACAATATGCATTTGGTAGTAGGCGATGTGGCAAGTGACAATCTGCATCTGGTGTCAGGCGACGTGGCAAGTCACACACTCGGGGCTCCCACTGATTCTTCATTATGGTGAGTTGAACTATTTCATTCTATATTTCAATGTAATAATAGAAATTATGCGCTTTAATCATCCTGAGACCATAATAACCATGGTGCTGTGACGATTGAAGTGCCAATACCAGCCATTTCCCTGATAAATTGCCCCCCCCCCCCAAAAAAAATAGACATGATGATAGACATGTAGCACTACCCCAGAAGGAGCTGCTGGTTTAGATTTGGGCCTGCCGTTACCTTACTGTTCCATGTGCTCGTCTCAGGGGTTCTCCTTGAAGAGTTATCCATAAGAAATGTCTGCACCAACATGAAGACTCTTTCAAGGGCTTTATTGAACAAAAGTTCTCTAACAGAGGGTAGAGGGATGGGGAGACTCAGGTACCTTTGCTTTGCGGATCACGGATACAAACGGATCCAGAGGATTAACTTGGTTTCACGCTGGATTTCAGCAAGCACCAGATAGGTCTACTCTCACTGGCCTACCAGCTGGTGCGAAGCTCGCTAAAGTCTCTTCCACAGACTTAAGTTCGTCGGGCAGTCCCACGATCTTCTGTCACAAGATCATGCGACTACTCACGTACTTTGTAGAAATTTTAATAGAGTACACAAGAATCTTTCATCCATTTCAGCACAGTGAGGTAAAACTGACAGGATAAACCCTTCAAATGAATCCCAGTGGTTCAGCTCCCTTGGCGTAGGCGAGACAGTGAAAGACCCTCCCTGGACTAGTAGACCCCAGCAACCTCCGGGCATACTCTCAGTTACGAAGCCTCGGGCAAGCTGGCCCCGAGACCATAAGACAGCTCACGTATCACCTGAGACCAGGAGGGCCATCAGGTCAGGATCAGAAGACGCCACCAAACCGGTGTCTGTACCTTGCGTACCCAGTGGCGTATCTAAGGTATGGCAGCCATGGCAAGTTCCATGGGCGCCATATGAAGGGGGCGCTGTTGAGTGGCTGGGCAGCAAGGCACTTACCAGGGTCTGAGGGTCTCTTCTTCCCTCCTCCCGAGCATAGGCAGGATCTCCTTTTCAGCACCTTTGCTAATGGCCAATGGCAGCGCTATCCCTGCTGCGTTCAGTCACAACCTTCCCTGTTCTCCCAGGATCTCCCATTACATCTTGTCGGATTGACAGCGCACAAAGAAGGAGGAACATCAGTTTCTCCCTCTCCTCTGTGAAAACTGAGGCCTTAAGTTATGAAGATTTCATCACTTCCAGTATTGGTTCTGCATTTACCTGGCCTTGGAGGGCAGAGTAGGAATCAGGGGTCTAACAAACCACAGATTTCTCCATAAAGAGGATATTTCACTACCCAAGGTATCACAAGGGATGATAAATATTACTAGTTTTGTTTCGACAGGGGGCGCAGTTTCAGTGCTTGCCATAGGCGCTATTTTTACTATCTACGCCTGTGCGTACCTTCCCCCAGAATGCACAGCGGGTTGACCACGCCTCCTGGGCTGCTTTTGGAAATAAATATCCAATACATCCAGCCTGTTGCCTTTCTAACCTTGACCTGCGGTGACAAGGGGATAATCATGCAACCCAGCTGAACTGAAACAGAACCATCCATTTAACATAATCCTCCTGAGCCAAACTACCGCTTAGACAACTATAATTTAACACATAGCGCCTACTCAATGGAAGCACGGCGCTACAGACAGAACACTGGTCCAATGCCGGCCCAAGAGACGGGACTTCCTATTACAGAGGCCACTGAGTAAACAGGAGATTCTCGCTGTATTTAATCTGATGACGCTCATCCTGCCCCCTCCCCGTTCTCTCCGAGGCGGCCCACATTGCAGTATCGGGGTATAACACACACATACTATTTTCAACCGATTTGCAGGGTGAAAAAGTGAGTGTTATACGCCAATAAATACAGTAAATAATAATAATAGTGATAGGTAAAGAAATTAAAGGAATGTGGGGGCATGTTCTAGTGGGTAGCACCAGCAAGAGCCCCCAACAAGCAGGCTGAGCATCAAAGAGGGCTTTCCCCTCTTCGAAGTAGACAAACATGTTCCATAACGTCCAGGTTTTAGAATGCCTCTCACATTTTATGCTGCGCGGTAAGCACTAGATCCTCCATCTGGTTTAGCTCTTCTACCCTGCGAAGCCAGAGGCCTATGGTCGGTGACTGTGCGCATTTCCAAGTAAGGGGAATGCATGATATGGCAGATTATGGAACTGGGAATTTTAGAGGAGGTATTGCATCACCTGAAGACCGGAGATATGTCCAAACCCAGCATGTCATTCAGTCCACCCGAAAGTGGACTGTAGGTTTAGTATGGAGTCAGCTTTTAATTGCACTTTAGCTTCACACCTTCTTAACATTTTTTTTGTAGAACACAGCTCGATGGTGAAGCCTCTTACTGGCTCACTGTGAGGGCACCTCAGCTAATCCCCTAGTCCCTTCCATTCTGCCCCCTGACAGATGTCTTGGGGATCTAAGCCTCAAGAAACAATCACATGCCTTTCAAGTCTAAGTGTCCCCATCTCTGGCTGACAGAGGCCGAGGCAGAGTCACAATGATTCCCCGCGCTGGCAGCTGAGTTGTGCATGCTGTGCCCAGCTCTAGTAAAAAGAAGCTCATTAACTTGCAATTACTGATTCACTCTCCGTAATAGGGGGCCCAGTCCTCTCACTGCCAAGCAATTCGGCCAAATAAAAAACAGGTCGCCTGCCCTCATCTTTCAGGGAAAGCCCCCCTTTCCCCCTTTTGTCTCCTTGGGAGGATTGGGGATTAACCTCTTAGCAACTTGGGGAATAGTGTCATTATTGTTGCAAGAGTTGAAAGGACATGTTTTATGGGGACAGCTGAGGAAGAACAAGGAATGCAGAAATGTGACGGGAAGAGCTTTATGGACATCGGGCACTGAAATGCGTACAATACAGAGAAAAAAGTTTGTGAACCCAGAATCAACATAGTAAACTAACTCAACTCTAAAGCTGGCCATACACGTATAGATTTCTTTAGTTCAGCCTGAGCTCCCAACTGTCCCTGATTTCGAGGGACTGTCCCTCGTTCGGAACAAAGTCCCTCTTTTCTCCTCATCTGTCCTTCATTTTGGCCTGATCTATATAGTTGTATATAAAAGGCACTATTTAGCTTTAAAAAAGTGTTTCCCAATGTTCAACCTTTCATTCCATTTTCTAAATTGCTTCCCAAAAGCCAATATAAAGTAACAGTAGTGGTAAAAAAAGCACTTGTGGGTTTAACCAATGCCGGGCTACCTGCTGGCCAGTTCTGTGTTGCTAGTGGAGATTGGAGAAAGAGAGGTATGCCAACAGGGGTGGACTGGCAACTCATGGGGCCTCCAGTCAATAGGAGATTATGGGGCCCCCGGGCAATAGGAGATTATGGGGCCCCCAGGCAATAGGAGATTATGGGTCCCCCGGGCAATAGGAGATTATGGGGGCCACACAGTATACACACACACACACACACAATATACATACACAGTATACACACACAGACACACAATATACACACACAGTATACACATACACACACTGAAAAGGTACTGGAGAGGCGGGCAGCTATAATCTTGTGATTTTTTTTAAAACACAGATTTTAACATACTGTCCCTGGTTTTACTGAGGCTGGCAACGCTGATGGGGCCCCCTAGTGGCATGGGGCCCTCGGGCAGTGCCAGAATGGTCAGTCCGCCCCTGTATGCCAACCACTTCCACTAATGAGGCCCTGTCATCTGTAACACAGGAATAAAATATGTCTTTACTGGTCTAGATCAGTACACTTCTCAGACCACCAAGAGTTTTCTCAAGCTGAGTTTATAATACGGTGACCAGGGCTTTTTTTCAGCAGGAATGCGGGGGAACGCAGTTCCGGCACCTCAAAATCTGAATGTATGTAATTGTGCTCGGAGATGGGTAGAGGTTGGAAGCAAGGAACGGTGCTCGGAGGTGGGTAAGGAGTGGAACCAAGGAATGGTGCTCAGAGGTGGGTAGGGGGGTGTGAAACCAATGAATGGTGCTTGGAGGAGGGTAGAGGGTGGAACCAAGAAACGGTGCTCGGAGATGGGTAGGGAGTGGAACCAAGGAACGGTGCTCGGAGGTGGGTAGGGGTCAGAGAAAAGGAATGGTGCTCGGAGGTGGGGAGGGCTGGAACCAAAGAATGGTGCTCGGAGGTGGGTAAGGGGTGGAACTAAGGAATAGTGCTGGGAGGTGGGTAGGGGTGGAGAAAAGGAATGGTGCTGGGAGGTGGGTAGGGGGTGGAAACAAGAGGTGACAGAAGGAGGGAGTTCCTGCACCTATTCTCTGAGAAAAAAAGCCCTGACGGTGACCATGTTGTGGGCAGACGTTTCCTTATGAATCACATAGATTTTCTGATTCCATCTATTGCAAAAAAATGGGCTGTCCATGCCTGTCCTGGGTTTTATGTAACTGGTAATGATGTCATTTTGTTGTACATGATGACATCACTATCTCGGTCTTCTCCATGTCAGGATCTATCTCATACTTAAAATTCAGAATTGACCTTGGGGAAGAGGAGAAGCTGTCATACACATATGCCAATTGTTTGTCAGCCAGCTGTTATAAAAACAATGCGGCTCAAAGTGACCAAATGCTCTATTATTTTCTCAACGAGCCGGCAGAGACGTCCTTTAAAAACACTTCTCTACACCTGCCTCTGAGACACAGCTGAAGACACAGACCTCAGAAACTGCCAGTCATTTCAACTGCTGGATACAAGCTAATCGGGCATCACTAACACACACTGGTGGGCCTAATAACCCTCCATTGAGTCCAAGGAAAGCCATAGAGATGAGCGGAGGGATTTAGCCAAAATTGTTTAGTTGTAAAATTGTGCTCATGACTTTGTTGATAAACCATTTAAATATTACACTAGCTATTGAGATGGAGGGTTGCCCAAAAGCTAATCCCTAAAGTAGCGATCACGAAGCTTTGTCCATAACAATGGGTTAGTTAGAGATAGCGTTAGCATTAGATTTATGCCGCGTACACGCGTAGGCATTTTGGCTCAAACTTGAGTTGCATACACACGGTCACACAAAATTCCGACCGTCAAGAGCTCGGTGACGTACAACACTACAACGAGCCGAGAAAAATTAAGTTCAATGATTCCGAGCATGCGTCGAATTGATTGCGTGTTTTATTTGCACGTCGAAATTGCATATAGACAAAAATATTCGACAAGAACTTCTCCCGTCGGAAAATTTGAGAACCAGCTCTCAAATTTTTGCTGTCAAAGTCTGGTGGGGCCTATACACGGTCAAAATTTTTGACCAATCAAACTTTTCTTGACGGAAATTCTGACCGTGTGTACGCGGCAGTAAGGTTCGGGTTCCTCTGTTCTAACATCATCGTTCCCAGCTAACAAGTGACTGTTTTATTGGCACAGAAAACGGTCCAGCATAGTTGAAAGGAACTTCTCTTGCCCTCAGGAGCCATAAAAAAAACTATGACCAAAAGAAAAATTCAAGGCAGGGATATTTTTACATAATTACATTGGTCCAGCTTGGACCAATGCATTACGCATATGCCATACCTGTTGGATCCCCATGGAAGCTGGAAGCAGACACTGCTGTATTTTTAATTTAGCCTATCCCATTGAATACAATGCATTACGTTGAATTGCCTTAATTTTTCAACAGAATTTTAGAAAAGCAAATAGTCCCAAGTGGTCTGAAGATCTGATCTCTTAAATATCTTACTATCAGTGATGGCTGGTGCTCAAAATTTTTGGGTGGTGCGCAAACTAACTGAAAAATTACCGTATTTGCTGGTGTAAAATGCGACCGGATGTATAAGACGACCCCCTAATCTGAGCAGCTGACTGGCGTGAAAAGCGACCCCTGCTTTTTGGCAAGTTTTTTTAAGTGTAAAAGGTAGACTTATACGTCAGCAAATACAGTATGAAAAGTACTGAAACAAAAACATCAATTGCAGCCACTGTGCCCATCATATGAAGCCAACTGTGCCCATCATATGCAGCCACTGTAGCCATCATATGCAGTCACCTGTGCCCATCATATGCAGTCAACTGTGCCCATCATATGCTGCCTTGATTTTCTAAGACAATAACTGAGCCATGACTAAGCACTGACTGTAAGTGCGAAACGCGTCGGCCACACTGTATATTGTTGGTTGCAGTGACTGTGTGTACAGTTGAAAAATAAAAGACAACTTCTTTTAAGTGATTTCGGAGTGCGGCTGTCCAGTTTTCGTCCTTCTATTTGCTACCATTTCAGGTATATGGCATACGGAATACCAGTTGTGCAGAGGCTCCCTACTAACTAAATACATCAGTAGAACAAACTTAACCATTTTACCACTGAGGAACCCTTGAAATAACTTTCCAAGCTGGGGGGACCCCTGCTGATAATTACTGTATCTACAGTTAACCGTATGTTAGTATTGATGGTCACTGGGAAGAGTGCTCCTTACAGTTACGATCATTGGGAAGAACTCCCAACTTACAAATAGCTAAAAAAATAATCGGTGTCAGCGACAGAACTAATCTGAGAGGCAGAAGTTGATCATTGCTCAAGGAACCCCTGGCAGCCTTTGGAGCAATGGTCTCAAAACTGTGGCCTGGCGGCCAGATGTGGCCCTTTGATTGCTTCTATTTGGCCTTTGGAGCATTATCCCCTCCCCCACTGTCAGCAACAACAAGGCATAGTTCCTCCCACTGACCCCAACAATGGGGCACTTGTCCTTTCACTGACACCAATGATCGGACACTATTCCCTCCACTGATACCAATGATCGGACACTATTCCTCCCACTGACACCAATGATGGGACATTATTCCTCCCACTGACACCAATGATCAAACACTATTCCTTCCACTGACACCAATGATCAGACACTATTCCCTCCACTGATACCAATGATCGGACACTATTCCTCCCACTGACACCAATGATGGGACATTATTCCTCCCACTGACACCAATGATCAAACACTATTCCTTCCACTGACACCAATGATCAGACACTATTCCCTCCACTGATACCAATGATGGGACATTATTCCTCCGACTGACACCAATGATCAAACACTATTCCTTCCACTGATACCAATGATCAGACACTATTCCTCCCACTGACACCAATGATCGGACACTATTCCTCCCACTGACACCAATGATCAGACACTATTCCTCCCACTGACACCAATGATCAAACACTATTCCTTCCACTGATACCAATGATCGGACACTATTCCTCCCACTGACACCAATGATCAAACACTATTCCTTCCACTGACACCAATGATCGGACACTATTCCCTCCACTGACACCAATAATCAGACACTATTCCTTCCACTGATACCAATGATCGGACACTATTCCTCCCACTGACACCAATGATCAAACACTATTCCTTCCACTGACACCAATGATCGGACACTGTTCCCTCCACTGATACCAATGATCAAACACTATTCCTTCCACTGACACCAATGATCGGACACTATTCCCTCCACTGACACCAATAATCAGACACTATTCCTTCCACTGATACCAATGATCGGACACTATTCCTCCCACTGACACCAATGATCAAACACTATTTCTTCCACTGACACCAATGATCAGACACTATTCCTCCCACTGACACCAATGATCAAACACTATTCCTTCCACTGATACTAATGATCGGACACTATTCCTCCCACTGACACCAATGATCAAACACTATTCCCTCCACTGACACCAATGATCAAACACTATTCCCTCCACTGATACCAATGATCGGACACTATTCCTTCCACTGATACCAATGATCGGACACTATTCCTCCGACTGACACCAATGATCAAACACTATTCCTTCCACTAATACCAATGATGGGACACAATTCCTCCCACTGACACCAATGATTAGACACTATTCCTTCCATTGACACCAATGATCAAACACTATTCCCTCCACTGATACCAATGATCGGACACTATTCCTCCCACTGACACCAATGATCGGACACTATTCCTCCCACTGACACCAATGATCGGACACTATTCCTCCCACTGACACCAATGATCAGACACTATTCCTTCCAATGATCAAACACTATTCCTCCCACTGACACCAATGATCGGACACTATTCCTCCCACTGACACTAACAATGGGGAATTAGTTGGAGACCCCTGCTCTGGAGGAACCCTGGTATAGATAGATTGCACAGGACTAACTTGTGCTTCTGGGCCCCATACCAGTTGCACGATCTGCTATGAGCTAAAGGCCCATACACACGATCGGACTTTCTGACAATAACAGTCTGACGGACGTCTTTTATTGGACAATCGGACCGTCTGTATGCTCCTTTGGACAATTGTTGTCGGAATTTCCACAGACAAATGTTCGCTGTGAATGCTCTCAAACTTTGCTACAACAAATGTCCGATGGAGAATCATCTGATCGTGTGTACACAAGTCCATCGGACTAAAATCCAAAGTACAAACACGCATGCTCAGAACCAATGCTAAACATCAGACAACAATAGCAGAAGTTGCCCAAAGGGTGGCGGTAAAGAGCTGAATAACCACGTGATTTGGTGAATGTTGGCTGAAAATGTTCTGCCGCGTGTATGCAGAACAAGTTCACGGCCAATGCCCTTCGGACCAAAATCCACAGAAAAGTCCAAGGGACGTTCGATCGTGTGTATGAGGCTTTAATATGACTAGGATGGCTGAAGACTATAACAATATGGGGCCAGATCCACAAAAAATTACGGCGGCGTATCTCCAGATTCGCCGGCATAATTAAAAATTTGCGCCAGCGTATCTTTGTTTTGTATCCACAAAACAAGATACGCCGGAATTACGCTAAGATACGACTGACGTAAGTCTCTTACGCCGTCGTATCTAAGTTTCATATTTACGCTGGACGCTAGGGGCGCTTCCGTCGTTTTTCCACCTAAAATATGCAAATGAGCTAGAAACGCTGATCCACAAATGTACGTAGTGTTTTACGTCATTTGCGTAAGCGTATGTCCGGCGTAAAGTTACCCCTGCTGTATAGAGGCGTACGTAATGTTAAGTATGGACGTCGGGCCACAGTCACATTTTCCGTCGTTCACATCGTTTGCGTAAGTTACGTTCAAGTCGTTTTCATTGACGTTTTGCGACGTGATTTGGAGCATGCGCACTGGGATACGTCCACGGCCGGCGCATGCGCAGTTTAAAGAAAACTTCAAAAAAGTTGGGTCACGATTCTTTTACATAAAACACGCCCACCTAATCCACATTTAAATTGTGCAGCCTTACGCCGGCCCATTTACGCTACGCCGCCGTAACTTAGGACGCAAGTTCTTTGTGGATACGGAACTTGCCTTCCTAACTTACGGCGGCGTAGCGTAAACAAGATACGCTACGTCGGGACAAAGTTACGCCGCTGTTTGTGGATCCGGCCCATGGTGTTTTATGAGCAATGGAATGTTTTCAAATGAAATGAGCAAACAATGCTTGACAAGGGTTACAAACTTCCAGCTCTCATCCGTTGATCGAACGCTTTGGATCTTATTTTATGTGTGCACGCATACAGGGTCTGTTGTGTAAAATGAAAATGTTTTTTTTTTTCGTACATAATTTATGACTCGTGTATGAAAACCCATAAAACAGTGAAAGTGAGTAACTGTTTTCATGCGGCCAATTCCCTTCTTTTACCCCTCTCATCATCCCTCCCCCCTTTTAATCACTTCCCCCCCTTTCGCTCTGCGCGGCCCTTAATCCATCTTTCTCAGTGGGAAGGATTAGCACAGCCATTCTCTCCACTTGCTTAGCATGCTGAAGCGCACAGGATTCAATGGCTGAGCCTGGCAGGGGTCTTGTCCGACATGCAGACCAACCCTTCTCCCCTGCAGAGAGGGTCAAGGTGCATCCATAGCTAGTGCTCACCCTGCAGGGGGAAAAAAAAACCTTTCACTGCCCGGCCACACTATATCACTGCATTACATGACTTCTTTAGGTTTCCTGAAATTGTATCTAAAAAATAAATGTGTTAGTGCCACCAATCAGGGCATAGAAAGATTCTAGGGGCAGAAAATCCCCCCCTTTTCACAACATTTTTCATCTATTAAATCTTCTGCCCTTGTTGTTTTAACTTTGGATAGTAAAACATTTTTTTCTGCCAGTAAATACCTTGTACGGTCCACTTCCTGTTTCTGGTAAAAAAAAGCCTAGAGTTTGAGAGTTTGCCAGAAAGGGAGAGGGGATATAGGAGTCATAAGAGGGCCAATGAGAGCTGCAGAGTTGGCGGCGTGTGTCTGCGTAAATCCAGGAAGTGAACAGGCAGCAACTTCCGCTGCCCACAGTTAAAATGGCTGCAGCCAGACTCAGTGGAGGGAGATTTCTGCAGCATATGTTGGCATGTACAGAATCACAAATCACAGTACAGTGGAACCTCGGTTTAAGAGTAACTTGGTTTGATTTTGATTTGCGAGCAACTTTTTTTTTTTTTTTTTATTCTGACTCGGTTTGCGAGTGTTGACTCGCAAAACAAGCAGAATTCAAGCAAAATAGAACTGCAGTACCTCATTTGGCCTGAGGTACGGGGGCGCAGAAGCCGGGCTAAAAATATACCTGCAGTAGCTCATTTGCCCTGAGGTACAGGGTCGCAGGAGGCGAGAAAAGCCGAACATTGGCCTGCAGTACCTCATTTGGCCTGAGGTACGAGGGCGCAGGAGGCGAGAAAAGCCAAACATTGGCCTGCAGTACCTCATTTGGCCTGAGGTACGAGGGCGCAGGAGGCGAGAAAAGCCAAACATTGGCCTGCAGTACCTCATTTGGCCTGAGGTATGGGGGTGCAGGAGCCTAGAAAAGCCAAACATTGGCCTGCAGTACCTCATTTGGCCTGAGGTACGAGGGCACAGGAGGCGAGAAAAGCCGAACATTGGCCAGCAGTACCTCATTTGGCCTGAGGTACGGGGGTGCAGGAGGCGAGAAAAGCCGAACATTGGCCTGCAGTATCTCATTTGGCCTGAGGTACTGGGGCGCAGGAGCCTAGAAAAGCCAAACATTGGCCTGCAGTACCTTATTTGGCCTGAGGTACGGGGGTGCAGGAGCCTAGAAAAGCCAAACATTGGCCTGCAGTACCTCATTTGGCCTGAGGTACGAGGGCGCAGGAGGCGAGAAAAGCCAAACATTGGCCTGCAGTACCTCATTTGGCCTGAGGTACGAGGGCGCAGGAGGCAAGAAAAGCCAAACATTGGCCTGCAGTACCTCATTTGGCCTGAGGTATGGGGGTGCAGGAGCCTAGAAAAGCCAAACATTGGCCTGCAGTACCTCATTTGGCCTGAGGTACGAGGGCACAGGAGGCGAGAAAAGCCGAACATTGGCCTGCAGTACCCTCAATTGGCTTGAGGTACGAGGGCGCAGGAGGCGAGAAAAGCCGAACATTGGCCAGCAGTACCTCATTTGGCCTGAGGTACGGGGGCGCAGGAGGCGAGAAAAGCCGAACATTGGCCTGCAGTATCTCATTTGGCCTGAGGTATGGGGGTGCAGGAGCCTAGAAAAGCCAAACATTGGCCTGCAGTACCTCATTTGGCCTGAGGTACGAGGGCACAGGAGGCGAGAAAAGCCGAACATTGGCCTGCAGTACCTCAATTGGCTTGAGGTACGAGGGCGCAGGAGGCGAGAAAAGCCGAACATTGGCCTGCAGTACCTTATTTGGCCTGAGGTACGGGGTGCAGGAGCCTAGAAAAGCCAAACATTGGCCTGCAGTACCTCATTTGGCCTGAGGTACGAGGGCGCAGGAGGCGAGAAATGCCGAACATTGGCCTGCAGTACCTCATTTGGCCTGAGGTACTGGGGCGCAAGAAACGAGCTGAAGTGTCCTCAGGCCTTTTCGGACATTTTTGGCTCTCTCTAGCGCCCCCCACCTCTGGTCGCATTCGGTATTGCATCCTATTGAAGTCAATGCGGAACAAATTATTTTAGTTTCCATTGACTTCAATGGGAAAACTCACTTTGCTATGCGAGTACTTTGGATTATGAGCATTCTCCTGGAACTGATTATGCTCGTAATCCCAGGTTCCACTGTATATATAAAATAATATGCAAAGTGGTTGGAGGGAAGCTTCTGAATGGCAAAGATGTATTTATTACAAATTATATGAGCAGACTGCAATTCCTCTTTAAAATTTAGACATCGAAAACACTGGAGTTACACTTTACACTCACTATTTTGTACTATTGGAGGACAACGATATTTATTTATTTATTTATTTGACTGAATCAGGAAAAGGACAGGTGGCCCGTGCGTGGTTATATTTTGCCTTCCCTCGATTTCTCCTTTTTCCCTCATCTTATTAACATGCTAATGACATTTTTCAATAAAACCTTTCTGTTTTCATATCTCATTTTAGACCCAGTGATGTCATCCCCATGTCTCTGTGCTTCTCTATGCAATACAGATAGGTCATGGCATGGCTGGTGGGAAGGCAGCTCTGAATTTAGGGGGGATTAAGGGGGGGGGGGGATATGATCACCATGTACAAATACATAAGGGGTCACTATAATGAACTTACACCAAACAATCCAGCGTTCAATGGGTAGAGAAAGCCAATAGTCCCGCGATAGGTGGTGTCCTCTCCTCTATTGAATACACAGGTTAGTGTTCATGCCAGTGCATTAGCTGTGGTATATATTCTGTCCATTCTGCAATTTCATATAAACATTTTGTATCTTGTTTGAATTTTTCATTTTTGTACCTTCATTTATTGAATATGTATTTTCTATTATAGTGATCATCTTATATACTGTGCCTGCTGTAAAAAGTCTCCTGAAGAAGCCACCAAATGGCGAAACATGTCGAGATTAATCAGATGTGCACTTTTGTTTGTATATTTCAATCATCCAATATATGAATGTTTTTTATGGATTCAACTATCAATTTTGAACTTATTAAATTTCTATTCATGGGTAAAGTTGATCCGGGGAATATCCGATTGCCCCTCGGGGTATCAAGAAGGAATTTTTTCCCCTGCTGGAGCAAATTGGATCATGCTTTGCTGGAGTTTTTTGCCTTCCTCTGGATCAGCTGTGGGTATTGGATTGTGTACATGGGATTGTATCGTTTTCTTTTTTTTTTGGGTGAACTAGATGGACTTTTTTCAACCTAACTATGTTTTTCACCTTTTCATCTAATAAATCTTCTGCCCTTGTTGTTTTAATTTTGGATAGTAAAACATTTATTTTTCTGCCAATAAAATACCTTATACAGCCCACTTCCTGTTTCTCGTCTGGTCATTAGACTAGGCTTATGACATCATGCACAGCTCTCTCTTACTCTTGTGAGAGTTTGCCAGGAAGGGAAGGGGATGAGGCATAAGAGGTTCAATGAGAGCTGCAGAGCTGGAGGTGTGTCTGTGTAAATCCAGGAAGTGAAAAGGCAGCAGCTTTAAAATGGTTGCAGCCAGCCTTAGTGGAGGGAGATTTATCCAGCATATTTGGGTCTCGTCTCAGCCTGATGACATGACGTCACTGGTTGCTAGATGGCAAGCAACAGGCGAGTCTAGCAACCAGTGCAGAAGGCAGCAGAGAGGCCAACGGATGGTGCAATAAGAGAGTCTAGGGCAGGGGTGTCAAACTGGCGGCCCTCCAGCTGTTGCAAAACTACAAGTCCCATGAGGCATTGCAAGGCTAACAGTTACAAGCATGACTCCCACAGGCAGAGGCATGATGGGACTTGTAGTTTCGGAACAGCTGGAGGGCCGCCAGTTTGACACCCCTGGTCTAGGGAGTCGAGACAGCACAGTTGCTGAATGCAAAAGTAAGTGACTGCCATAGCTTCGGAGACCCCTCTTTTCGGCACCCGAGTGTCCGTGTGCGGAAACCTTGCTTCGGGGGGCCCAAGCCCAGTAGACCACGCTAACAAGCAGGGCAGAGCCTGGTTTTGTGGGGCATGGGGACTGTGTTGAAAATTTCAGGGATAGCCTAGCAAAATCCAGGACTGTTGGGAGTCCATGGTTAAAGATGAAGGTAATGACTCAAAGGAGATAAGTCTAACCCCCAACAACTGAGCCAGGATTCATATCCTCCCTCATACCACCCCATAGTGTATGAACAGTGCCAGGACAAGGTCAGCTAGAGTCCAGGGTAGGGTTGCCACCTGTTCGGGATTCACCCGGACAGTTCGGGTTTTGGATAACGTGTCCAGGTTTCAGGTGGACTGAAACCCGGACACAATATATTTAGACAGGAATGTGGCGTAGAACAGGTCACCATAGGAGGGTGAGGGGGCACTATGCATGTTGCATTACTATTCTCTTTGGAGTGCCCAAAAGGTGTCCCAGGTCTGTTACAATCCTATAGATCAGGGGTCTTCAAACATTCTAAAAACATTGCCAGTTTACTGTCCTTCTGAATGTAGGGGGGCCAGGACTGTGCCCAGTGGGAGTAAACAAAGCCCGATCGTTGATATTATGGGGAAAAATAGTTGGTGTCCATGGGAGGAAATGTGCCCAATTTTTGTTTAATGACTTAAGGGCCAGATAAAGGCAACCAAAGGGCCGCAGTTTTGAGACCACTGCTATAGTTTATACTATAAAATAGAGATTTTTGCTGTGCAACGCTAAAGCGTTCGGGTTTAGCTTGAAGAAAAAGTGGCAACCCTAGTCCAGGGTAAACATACCAAACTGCACCCCCCTAAGATGTATGAGCATTATATGTGAGCAACCCCCCCCCCCCCACCACCACAAAAAATAATAATTGAGCACTAATCTGCATGCTTAACCCTAATGCCGCGTACACACCGTCGTTTTTTTGCGATGAAAAAAAACTACGTTTTTTAAAACGTCATTTAAATTGATCGTGTGTGGGCAAAACGTCGTTTTTTGTCTTCAAAAAAACGACCAAAAAAAAATTCCAACATGCTTGAATTTTTTGTGTCGTTTTTCAAAACGTCGTTTTTTGTTTCACAAAAAGTCACCGTGTGTAGCAAAAACGTCGTTCAAAACAACGTTTTTCAACTCCCGCGCATGCCAAGAAGCTAGTTATGAAGCGAGCTTCACTGGAAAAGAGTGGTGAACGTAACCTCGCTTTCTGTGAAAAAACGATGGTGTGTAAGCAAAATTGTCTTTGAAAAGTGACGTTTCAAAAACGTCGTTTTTTACTTCACAGAAAACGTCGTTTTTTTTTTTTCATCGCAAAAAACGACCGTGTGTACGCGGCATTAGGCATAAATTCCCCCTCCTCCCAGTATAAATCTCCCCTGCCAGCACTAATCTTTGCCCCCCCAACCAGTGGCGTAGCATGGGGGGGGGGGGTTGCCCCGGGCTCAAAATTTAGAGGGGCGCAGCAGCAGGTGGCAGGTTACCTGCAGCTTTTCACCTGCGCTGTGCAGTCTAGGAGACTGTGAGCTCTTCCGCTTCACTATGAGAAAGAAGTTGCACTGCAGTCCCGGCTTAGGCTCCAGTGGTGACACTGACACAGCAGTGAGTAAACGTACACTTAAGACCATCAATGATGATTCCAGGGATTGTGAACATACGGAGACTGAGGGAAAGGAGGAGGGAAGGTCATTATAGGAATCAGGTAGGTCAGTGTAGTGGTCAGTATAGGAATCAGGTAGGTCAGTGTAGTGGTCAGTATAGGAATCAGGTAGGTCAGTATGAGAATCAGGTAGGTCAGTATAGGAATCAGGTAGGTCAGTGTAGTGGTTAGTATATGAATCAGGTAGGTCAGTGTAGTGGTTAGTATAGGAATCAGGTAGGTCAGTGTAGTGATCAGTATAGGAATCAGATAGGTCAGTGTAGTGGTTAGTATAGGAATCAGGTAGGTCAGTATGAGAATCAGGTAGGTCAGTATAGGAATCAGGTAGGTCAGTTTAGTGGTCAGTATAGGAATCAGGTAGGTCAGTGTAGTGGTCAGTATAGGAATCAGGTAGGTCAGTTTAGTGGTCAGTATAGGAATCAGGTAGGTCAGTATGAGAATCAGGTAGGTCAGTATAGGAATCAGGTAGGTCAGTTTAGTGGTCAGTATAGGAATCAGGTAGGTCAGTGTAGTGGTTAGTATAGGAATCAGGTAGGTCAGTGTAGTGATCAGTATAGGAATCAGGTAGGTCAGTTTAGTGGTCAGTATAGGAATCAGGTAGGTCAGTGTAGTGGTCAGTATAGGAATCAGGTAGGTCAGTTTAGTGGTCAGTATAGGAATCAGGTAGGTCAAGTGTAGTGGTCAGTATAGGAATCAGGTAGGTCAGTTTAGTGGTCAGTGTAGGAATCAGGTAGGTTAGTGTAGTGATCAGGTAGGTCGGTGTAGGATAAGGTGACCAGATTATTTAAATGAAATCTGGGGACATCTTTTTTTTTTACTAGTAATGGCGGCAATCAACGACTCTCTGCCCATCGCCACCCGCCTCACAGCCTGTCAAGTCTTACTCTCCGGGCCCCGGCTACTACTGGGTGGGGAGCGGAGGAAGATCACTCTGCCAGGGAAGGTGAGGAGATAAGCGGGCAGGCGGCTGGCGGGGACTTGACCCAAGGCAGAAGAACATGTGAGCGGAGCTGCATGGGCATGCACCCGAAACTGAAGAAATATTCCCTCTACTTCGACCAGCACATGATCATCAGAAAGGGGCACATGTAATGGCTATCATTCAGATTTTTTTTTTTTTTATTATTCTGCACTGACTGTCTTTGAAATTGCCCCAGTCCCTGTTCAAATCCAATCTGGGGACAAAACCGGGGACAGACTTGGCCTGGGGACAGTGCCCTCAATCAGGGGACTGTCCCCTGAAAATGGGGACATCTGGTCACCCTAGTGTAGGAATTGGGTTGGTCAGTACTACTGTAATATTGAAAGGGACTCAGAGAGTGCTAAAAACCCGCAGGTTAGGGGGGAAATCTCTTGTCCTGCCCTGGGCGCTGACAACCCACGCTACGCCACTGCCCACAACCCCCACCCCCAAGCTGCTCAAAAACTCTCTTTCTCCAAACCCCCCCAAAAATCACTCCACCTAGCACAAATCCTCCATACACCACAAATCCTCTCCCTTCCCCCACTCCAACCCCCCCTAGCACAAATCCCCCCCCCCCACTTCCCCATTTAGCATAAATACCCTCAATTATCCCTACTAGAACATACTATGGAAAATAGGACGGATGTGGTATTTAAAAAAATGAATTATAGAAAAATAGCAACATGAAATTTTTACAGCTCGTTAACAAGTCCACAGAATTTCAGGGCCTAAAAGGCAGGGCAGCCTTATGATGGTAAATAAATAAAGCTTCAGCCAGGATTAACTGCTGAGTAAAATATTCTGTGTGGGAAAGGCAGAGGGAGAGGGCCCATCGCCTCCTCCTACACGCCATGACATTTGGACGACTGGCTCTACGCCTGGAAGCAGCTGGCTGCCTTTACAGCTTGGACACTTGATGAATGAGGCCAAAGGGTGGTCTATGTGTCCCCTTCTCCATGGGAGGGTCAGCAGAGGTCACGATCCACCCGTGACAGTAACCCTGTCTTTTAACTCTGTCACGGCTATGAGGTGGCGGGACAGCGTGATTTTAATAACTCACAGCAGGGGCCAATTTATCATCTAGTGTACAGGGGACAAGCAGGTGACCTGCATCACATGTCCTTGACACCAAGTAGATTTGCCAAAATGAAAAAATCATTACCAAGGAACCTCTACACAAATATTAAAGTACTCCAGACAGATGTAAACATTTTGCGCTTTAACCCAACTCAACTCAGAACATACTAATAAATAGTCAGAGGAAAAGGCCAATCAGTAAGTGGGGGGGGGGGACAAAAAACTTCCAAATTGTTTGAATCCAGTGGCGGTGTGTTCATAGGGGGCGCAGGAGCGCCGCCCCCTCTTCCCTGCACCGCCACTAAAAAACAATACATAGATTCATGCATTGCATGAATCTATGTATTGTCACCGCTGCCCACTATTCAGATGGCCGGTCTCCTGGTGAGCACCGGTCATCTGAATAACGGCAGCTGGTTGGCTTTGGAAGTGTCTATCAGAGCCAGCCTGAGGGCTGTAATCGGCTTCCGAATAGTTAACCAGGGGGTGTGCGTTCCCTGGTTAACACTGACAGGCGTCTCAGCCAATCAGGTTCACCGGTTCTGGTTACTGGTAACCCGATTGGCTGAAGCGACATTGAGGGCGAAACTACTTTGAGGGATTGTGGAAGAAGACCCGAGGATGGCTGACCGACAAAGGTAAGTGCCAGGCAGGAGAGGGGGCAATCTGGCGGCATTTTAGGGGCAAACTGGCAGCAATTGATGGGCACAGTGGTGACAATGGTATGGCACGGTGGCTACAATTGATGGGCGCACTGGCTGCGTTTGGCATGGTACTGTGGCGACAATTGACGGGCACAGTGGCGACAATAGCATTGCACAGTGGTGACAATTAATGGGCACAGCAGCGACTATGGCATGGCACAGTGGCGACAATTGATGGGCACAGTGGCGACAATGGCATGGCACAGTAGCTGCTTTTGGCATGGCACAGTGGTGACAATTGATGGCCCAGTGGCTGTGTTTGGCATGGCACAGTGGCGACAATTGATGGGCGCGGTGGCGACAATGGCATGGCACAGTGGCACGGTGGCGACAATTGATGGGCACAGTGGCAACAACTGATGTCACAGTGGATGCGTTTGATGGCATGATACAGTGGCGACAATTGATGGGCACAGTGGCTGCATTTGCCAGACTACCAAATAGGCAGAGTAGACATTGGCCTATGGGCCCCATGCAATTTAAGGGCCCACTGCGATTTGATCTTGAAAGAAAATTACAATGAAGCTTTCTTCAATGGTTTACAAAATGAATCAACTCAAAGAAACAAAAACTTTACATTAATTCGTCATGCATTCTGCTAATTTATGTGCGTTTTGATGTTTTTATTTCTGCCCTTAAACTCCCCTTATATTTTCCTATGTGTCCTTTGTGAAAAAACGCAAAATTTCTGCAAAAAATATACAAACATTAATTTTAGGGCACACGCATGCAATAAATTACCCCATTTTTGGTAAAATATAAAAATAAGGTTTCCCCAAGTAAATAAATATGTCAAACCTTAAAATTGCATGCGCCTGTGAAACGGTGACAAGCTACAGTACCTTATATTTTTTAATACCTCGGATTATGAGCATAATTCTTTCCAGAAGAATGCTTGTAATCCAAAGCACTTGTATATCAAAGTGAGTTTTCCCATAGGAAATAATGGAAACTCCAATAATCCGTTCCGCAGTCATTGCTTGTCTATGCAGTACCGCATGTGGCCAGAGGTATGGGGGCGCTGGAGACACTCGGAAACACCCAGAGACGTTTGGAGACACTCGAGAACTTATACTTATTATATCGAAAATAAAATAAGAAATATGTTTTTCAACTTAAAGTGGTAGTAAACCCTGTCACACCACTTGGACTTACAGGTAAGCCTATGAAAAAAAAAAACGTAATTGAAATCCATGCGTTCGGTGCTCTGCATGTAGATTAGGGGTCAGGCGCATGGATTAGGGGGGCGGTGCCCCTGCCCTGCTAATGGAACGGCCGCCAATGCATAGTCATGAAGGGGGCAAAACCTTCCGGAGATTTAATACATTTTAAAATGTTTGTTTACATATATTTATAAAATAGCACATGTATGTATACGGTATATACTGTACGCACATGTGTGTTTGAACTTAGGCTACTTTCACACTCAGACCGCGTCATCGGTAAAGCGCCGCAATGCATGAATCTGTGTATTGTTTTTTCAGTGGCGGTGCAGGAGAGAGGGGGCGGCGCTCCTGCGCCCTCTATGGACGCACCTCCACTGGATCCAAACAATAGTATTTGGAAGTTTTTTGTTGCCCCCCCCCCATGCTGATGGGGCTTTTCTTCTATGATTTCTATGTTCTTAGTTAAGTTGAGTTGAGTTAAAGAAGGGGTTAACAAGGGGTTAAAGGTGCCCGAAAAGCACCACTGTCAAAGCGTTTTGCGGTTGGTTTTGGCAGCGCTGCCCATTGATTTCAATAGCAGGGGCGGTGGAGGAGCGGTGCATACGTTTCCACACTGCCCCAAAGATGTTGCTTGCGGGACATTTTTTTCCCCGTCCTGCAAGCGCACCGCTCCAGTGTGAAAGCACTCGGGCTTGAGAGGCGCTTTTCAGGTGCTATTTTTAGCGCTAAAATGCCTGAAAAGCGTCTCCAGTGTGAAAGGGGTCTTCCATCTCAATTCCATTGAACCCCAAAGAATCATGACCGCCACCGCAGCCTTGTGATTCCGGTGAGGAGGGGCAGATCTTAGCCCAGGTTCACACTGACAGCGGGAATGAAATTGTGCGAGTTCAGCTGAACCGATTTCATTCCCGCGTGACCGTTAGGGTTGCCACCTGTTTGGGGTTGGAATCATGCGTCCGGGTTTCAGACTGTCTGAGACCCGGACACATTATTCAGACTGGACTAAGTCTCCCCCTTCTCTCTCCTGCCTCTAAGTATGTACGCTAAGGTAAATTGGGGTTCTAAAAGCACTGATTACATCAGAGCTCCCCTTTACACCAAAGGCCACAGTGCTCCCCCTTACTTCAGAGTCCTCGCCATACACCCTTATGTTAGTGTCCCCAGAGTTCTCCCTTACATCAGAGTCTGCAGAGTCCCCCCCTAATGACCCATACACACGATCTGAATATCGTACGAAAAGTATCGTCCGAGGAAGAATCGTATGATAATCGGATCGTTAGTACAGAGCTTTCGAGAGCCGATCACAACAGTTCATCTGATATTATTTTATCGGACATGCACGAAGATTTTTCTTATACAATACCACATCGTACGATTTTCGTTTAGTCAGTACAGTTGTCGTCTGAAAATACAATACAAATACATTACAACACATGACATCACTTTCGTTTTTTTTTTTTTTTTTTGTCGAACGAGACTTTAACCACTTAAGATAAAAAAAAAATTCAATATTTTTTACTTTTTGCTATAATAAATATCCCCAAAAAATGGATAAAAAAATATTTTTGTTCCCTCAGTTTAGGCCGATACGTATCCTTCTACATATGTTTGGTTAAAAAAAATCGCAATAAGCATTTATTGATTGATTTGCGCAAAAGTTATAGGGCCAGATTTAGAAAGATCCACGGATCTTTCTGCTGGCGTAACGTATCCCCGGTACGTTACGCCGCTGTAAATATTTGCGCAAGTTCTTTATTCAGAAAGAACTTGCACCCTTATTTACGGCGGCGTAACGTATGTGTTGCGGCTTAAGGCCGCGCAATTCAAATGAATGAAGTGGGGGCGTGATTCATGTAAATAATTCATGACCCCACGTAATTCACGTTTTTTTTGGATGGCGCAAGCGGCGTCCGTATACGGAAAGTCCACGGACGCCACTTGCGCCGTCAAAAAAAAACGTGAATTACGTGGGGTCATGATTCATTTACATGAATCACGCACGCATGCGCGAAATCACGTCGCTTTTTCTCAATGTAAACGACGTGAACGTAACTAACGTCGAACCCCATTCCCGAATGATTTACGCAAACGACGTAACCGACGTACAATTCAACGCGGTCCCGACGTCCATACTTAACATTGGCTGCGCCTGCTATAGCAGGGGTAACTTTATGCCGGTCTAACGCTTACGCAAACGACGTAAAATACAACGTGTCGTCGCAAGTACGCTCGTGAATCGGCGTAAATAGCTCATTTGCATAATTTACGCGAAAAACGACGGAAGCACCACCTAGTGGCCAGCGTAAATATGCAACTTAAGATACGACGGTGTAAGTGAATTACCCCGCTCGTATCTTAGGAGAAAGCCGGCGTATCTTGTTTTCTGAATACAGAAAAAAGATACGCTGGCTATTCTTAGTATTTACACGGCGTAGCTATAGATACGCCAACGTAAATACTTTCTGAATCTGGCCCATAGCGTTTACAAAATAGGGGATAGTTTTATGGCATTTTTATTACTGTAATAAATATTTTTTTTTACTAGTATTGGCCGCGATCAGCCATTTTTCTTTCCTAACTGCGACATTATGATGGACACATCGGACACTTTTGACACATTTTTGGGACCAATATAAAAATGCACTGATTACTGTGAAAATGGCACTGGCAGTGAAGGGGTTAACCATTAGGGGGTCTTTTTTGGGGGCATCAGATTGGCCCAGGGGGGTCGCTGTGTCAGTTTCATTCCGGGACACTGTATTGTTTTGGAATGAAGGGGCCCCGGGACAGACCTGCAAAATGCAGGACTGTCCCGGGCAATCAGGCACACGTGGTCACCCTAGGGCCCATGGGACTCGCAGACCCGATCGCCGCTGGTGTCCCGCGATCGGGTTACAGGAGCTGAAGAACGGGGAGAGGCGAGTGTAAACAAACCTTTCCCGTTCTTCTCTGTGGCTTGTCACTGATCATCTGTTCCCTGTCATAGGGAACGACGATCAGTGACGTCACAAGTCCAGCCACGCCCCCCTATAGTAAGAAAAGGAGTTAAGTGTGTCCTATTGTATGTTTCTTACTGTAGGGGGGCGTGGTGCTGTAACGAATCAAAGGACGGTGATTGGACACAAGAGGCAGGATTTATGATTTCTCCAATCACAAGCAGGGGGCGGGGATTGTGCTCTTCCAGATTTCTCCGATCACAAGCAGGGGGCGGGGATTGTGCTCCTCCAGGCATTCCAGGCCAGGGTAAGTACTGTTAATGAGTAAAGCAGTGATGTGGAGGTCTTTTTTGGGGGCATTAGATTGGCCCGGGGGGTGGCTGTGTCAGTTTCATTCCGGGACACTGTATTGTCCTGGAATGAAGCTGCCCGGGACAGACTTGCAAAATGCGAGACTGTCCCGGGCAATCCGGGACATGTGGCCACCCTAGCGGCAACCCTAATGTCAGTCCTGACTTGGGGGGGGGGGTGGGGATTTCAGAGATATCGGTGCGGGTTGTTGCATAGATGTCTATGTAAATCGCACCTCAAAGTCGCCAAAAGTAGTACAGAAACTAGCGTCGCACTGAATCAGAAGGAGCCATTGTCGGCAATCGCCGCCGAATTTGGCATGCTATTTGACATGTCAAGTGCGAACCTGGGCTTAAAGCGAATTATTGAAAGGCTTGATAGGGCTCTATCTCTGGAATACTAGTAGCCTGGCCTTGCAGAGGGTCCTTGTAAAAGGTCTGTAAATAAGATCCTATGTTTGTGTTTCAGATGCTTGTAATTCCAAACCCAGCAGGCTGAACCTCCCTTGAGATTGGAGGTAAAAGCAGGCGGAGGGGGGAGGAAGGAAAACAGAGAAGGAGGCCAAACACTGATAAACAGGAGGGAGAGGACGGCAAGAAAGAAAGAGGATCCTAGGCCTTATTCACTATGAGGAGTAAAGTTTTGGCACTTTCCTCAGTCCCGTCAATGCAACCGGAAAAAAGAGACAAATCCCTCTTTATTTTCACATAATACGTCTCTCTGTTGGGATAAAAGAGAGGCACGGACGGGAGGCCAGGTGACATTATAGACAATATCCTTGTGACTGCATGGAGATATACAGGGGAGATGTACACACTGATGGGGGAGGGGTATTAATGCAAAACCTAGCTTTACTGTAATGTGGTATTAAAGGTTGTAAAGGTAAAAAAAAATCCCTAAATGGCTTCCTTTACCTTAGTGCAGTCCTCCTTCACTTACCTCATCCTTCCATTTTGCTTTTAAATGTCCTTATTTCTTCTGAGAAATCATCACTTCCTGTTCCTCTGTCTGTAACTCCACACAGTAATGCAAGGCTTTCTCCCTGGTGTGGAGAAAGCCTCTTGAGGGGGCGAGCAGGGGTGTCAGGATGCCCACTAACACACAGCTCCTTTCTCTATCTACAAAGTAGAGAGCGTCCTGACTTGCCTGCTCGCCCCCTGCCCCCTCCCCCCTCAGGAGGCTTTCTCCACACCAAGGAGAAAGCCTCGCATTACTGTGTGGAGTTACAGACAGAAGAACAGGAAGTGGAGGATTTCTCAGAAGAAATAAGGACATTTAAAAGAATAATGGAAGGATGAGGTAAGTGAAGGAGGACGGCACTAAGGTAAAGGAAGTTATTTAGGGAAAACAAAATTCCTTTATAACCCCTTTAAACCCAAAACAAACATTTTTTACATCGCAGCTTACAAATCTTTAGATACAGTGCCTTGAAAAAGTATTCACACCCCTTGAAATTTTCCACATTTTGTCATGTTATAACCAAAAACGTAAATGTAATTTATTGGGATTGTATGTGATAGACCAACACAAAGTGGCACATGATTGTGAAGTGGATGGAAAATTATAATGGTTTTCAAACTTTTTTTACAAATAAATATCTGACAAGTGTGGCGTGCGTTTGTATTCAGCCTCCTTTACTCCGATATCCCTAACTAAAATCTAGTGGAACCAATTGCCTGCAGAAGTCACCTAATTAGTAAATAAAGTCCACCTGTGTGTAATTTAATCTCAGTGTAAATACAGCTGTTCTGTGAAGCCCTCAGAGGTTTGCTAGAAAACCTTAGTGAACAAACAGCATCATGAAAGCCAAAGAAAACACACCAGACAGGTTGTGGATACGATTAAAGCAGGGTTAGGTTATAAAAAAAAAAATTCCTTCATGTACTCATATTGCTTATGTCATGTTTTTTAATGAATAAAACATGTCTTGTTACATTGACTCATCTTTTAGCCATGCTAGATCTATCTAATTTTAAGTCCCAAGCCCTGTTTTTCATTCATAAAAATATCCCAAGCTTTGAACATCTCACGGAGCACTGTTCAATCCATAATCCGAACATTTCTCCAATCACAAGCAGTGGGCTGGGATTGTGCTCCTCCAGGCATTCCCTGCCAGGGCAAGTACTGTCAGTGAGTAAAGCGGTGATGTAGCAGCCTTTTTTGGGGGCATTAGATTGGCCGGGGGGGTGGCTGTGTCAGTTTCATTCAGGGACACTGTATTGTCTTGGAATGAAGGTGCCCGGGACAGACCTGCAAAATGCGGGACTGTCCCAGGCAACCAGGCACACGTGGTCACCCTAGCAGACCCGATCGCCGCCGGTGTCCTGCGATCGGGTTACAGGAGCTGAAGAACGGGGAGAGGCGAGTGTAAACAAACCTTCCCCGTTCTTCTCTGTGGCTTGTCAGGGGGGTAGCTGTGTCAGTTTCATTCCAGGACACTGTATTGTCTTGGAATGAAGGTTCCCGGGACAGACCTGCAAAATGCGGGACTGTCCCAGGCAACCAGGCACACGTGGTCACCCTAGCAGACCCGATCGCCGCCGGTGTCCTGCGATCGGGTTACAGGAGCTGAAGAACGGGGAGAGGCGAGTGTAAACAAACCTTCCCCGTTCTTCTCTGTGGCTTGTCAGGGGGGTAGCTGTGTCAGTTTCATTCCAGGACACTGTATTGTCCTGGAATGAAGATGCCTGGGACAGACCTGCAAAATGCGGGACTGTCCTGGGCAATCGGGGACATGTGGTCACCCTACCATCAGGGGACATTGTTCAGGTATGACAATTGGGCACTTAGACCCAAGCTCTGCCTTCAAGAAGGTGGGCATATTCCTCCCCATACTGAGAGGCACCAAGTGTTTGTGGTGGCCTCTAATGAGGGAAAGGAGTGGCATGGTAGAACACCAAATTCGAGCACTCATGGGTTTCTAATGTTTATTTTAGGCTATGTGATAAAAGTAGACATGGGCAGTCTTTGGAGAGGCCATTGTAGAGTAGATCTCGGAATGGAAGGAGCACTTTGTAGTCACGTTACAGTTTCTCTGTGCGTCTAAATTTGGTTTGTACCTCCAGCAGGCCTTTGTGTGTCCCCTGGGAGCCCTAATACCCTGAGAGCAGGTGTACACCTCTCTCCTCCTACCTTGTGCTGCTTATATCAGCCTTCAGGCCTTGATTCCCATCTCCAAACTCGCTTTGATTTTTTTGGAGCTTAACTCCCCCCCCCCCCCCCCCAAGCCTATGGTTTCAATTACCTCCTGAAGTCACAGGGGCCTCTCTCTGCAGAAAGCGCCCTCATTCTTACCTCAGCCTCTGCTAAGCTAGAGTTACAGGAAAGAGCGAGAGGAGGGGGCAGGGAGGTATAGCACGGGGAAGGAAAGCCAGGAGCCAAAAAAAAAAAAAACAAGATGGAAAACTAAAACTACTATGGGGAGAGGGATAAAAGACAAAGAAAAAGGGAAATCAAGAAAAAAAAAAAAAAAAACTTGCGACTACAAAAGACTTTCTCGGTTAAAAAGACGTCTATGTGTTTTTCTTCTGTCCACCAGACTCTAAATACCAAAGGCTTGATACGTCCTGAAAGCAAAAATGTGTATTGGTCATATGAGCCAGAATATGATTGTTTGATCTCACTTTTGATTCCATTTTCCAGAATTGAAGGAATAATCCACTATTTGCAATTGACTGCGTTAACAAATCCCTTATTGGGAGCGGCAGAACATTCAGCTGCTTTCTGTCAAAGTGACTCCTCCTGTTCCTGTTTTCAAACAGTTTCTATTCAATTGCAATTAGTATTTTCATTTACTACTTCTTGAATCTGCTTGAATCTGTAAAATCGATCAATTTCTTTGACGGGAAGATGCCCTTGTTCTGGTTGACAGCGGCTGTCAGGAACTTCTACATGATCAACATTAGGGAGAGTGGTGGAGGTATCGAATTTATCGGCGTATAACGCACAGTCGCACACCTTCATTTTAGGAGGGAAGTTTCAGGAAAAAAACGTAAATTGCCCATCAATGCAGCTTGATCAATGCCCATCTGCAGCCTCACCATTGTCCATCAATGCAGCTTCATCAATGCCCATCTGCAGCCTCACCATTGTCCATCAATGCAGCTTCATCAATGCCCATCTGCAGCCTCACCATTGCCCATCAATGCAGCTTAATCAATGCCCATCTGTAATCTCACAATTGCCCATCATTGCAGCCTGATCAATGCCCATCTGCAGCCTCACAATTGCCCATCAATTGAGATTAATCAATGCCCATCTGTAGCCTAATAATTGCCCATCATTGCAGCTTGATCCATGCCCATCTGGATGCTCAATATTGCCCATCAATGCAGCCTGATCAATGCCCATCTGCAGCCTCGCTATTGACCATCAATGCAGCCTGATCAATGCCCATCTGCAGCCTCACAATTGTCCATCAATTCAGCTTAATCAATGCCCATCTGTAGCCTAATAGTTGCCCATCATTGCAGTTTAATCAATGCCCATCTGTAGCCCAATAATTGCCCATCGTTGCAGCTTGATCCATGCCCATCTGGATGCTCACTATTGCCCATCAATGCAGCCTGATCAATGCCCATCTGCAGCCTCGCTATTGACCATCAATGCAGCCTGATCAATGCCCATCTGCAGCCTCGCTATTGACCATCAATGCAGCCTGATCAATGCCCATCTGCAGCCTCACAATTGTCCATCAATTCAGCTTAATCAATACCCATCTGTAGCCTAATAGTTGCCCATCATTGCAGCTTAATCAATGCCCATCTGTAGCCTAATAATTGCCCATCATTGCAGCTTGATCCATGCCCATCTGGATGCTCACTATTGCCCATCAATGCAGCCTGATCAATGCCCATCTGCAGCCTCACAATTGTCCATAAATTCAGCCTAATCAATGCCCATCTGTAGCCTAATAGTTGCCCATCATTGCAGCTTGATCAATGCCCATCTGCTGCCTCACCATTGCCATGAATGCAGCCTGATCAATACCCATCTCACCTCAGAATACTATTGAATCAGAGGGGATAGGGAGGGGGGCAGGATGAGCGCCATCAGATTACATACAGCGAGAATCTCCTGTTTACTCGGCACCCTCTTTACTACAGTCCCACCTCCTGGACCGACTTCTATGATAGACAGAACACTGGTCCAATGCCGGCCCAGGAGACAGGACTTTATATTACAGAGGCCGCTGAGTAGACAGGAGTTTCTTGCTGTATGTAATCTGACGGCGCTCGTCCCGCCCCCCTACCCATTCTCTCAGAGGCAGCCCAAATTGCAGTATCGGCGTATAACACGCACACGCGATTTTTCAACCGATTTGCAGGGTGAAACAGTGAGTGTTATACACCAATAAATACAGTATTTTACGTGGTTATAAACTCTTACATATACTCAGTAAAAAGACTGGCCTCAGATGATACACAGAGACGAAACAAATCCTTGTACATAGGTTGTACCTGTTTATCTGCAGTCTTCCCTTCTCTACATCCGTTCAAAGTCCAGAATTTTTAAAGCTTGTCTGAGCTGTCAGAAAATGGGGAGGAGAGCTGAAGTTACACACACACTGTATATCTCAGTGAGGTGAGCGAGGTTATAGCTGATTGGAGGGAAGGGACACACACCTTCACACAGCACACAGGAACAGAGCTGAGGCTGTCAATCACAAGCTGTGTGCTGGAGCTCCCTCCCCTGTCACCTTTTTATTCTTGGTGTCAAGAAAACTTATCAGAAGGGGGAATTATGCTGATTGCAGAGGGATGAAGCAGCAGACAGAAATGACACTCGGTGCTCTGGATTTAGACAAGTACACACTACAGCTGCCATGGCATTGGGTCATGTGACCCGGAACAAGAGTGGTGAGGGATCTTCTTGTTACATCCTCCAGGTAAGTTCCCCTTATTTGGACACCCCTACACCAATTCTTTAATGCCTCTCATGGCCAACCTGAATTTGGTAAATTTACAGCTAACTAAAACTAAACTAACTTACAACTAAAGAAAACAAGCAACAAGTGACCTGTCAATGCCAAAGATGGCATGATGTACATTTACTGTAGATATGGGATATTGTTAGAGGGGTTGTAAAGGTAATTTTTTTCCCCCCTAAATGGCTTCCTTTACCTTAGTGCAGTCCTCCTTCACTTACCTCATCCTTTATTTTTGCTTTTAAATGTCCTCATTTCTTCTGAGAAATCCTCACTTCCTGTTCTTCTGTCTGTAACTCCACACAGTAATGCAAGGCTTTCTCCCTAGTGTGGAGAAAGCCTCTTGAGGGGGGAGGGGGCGAGAAGGAGAGTCAGGATGCTCTCTACTTTGCAGATAAAAAAAGGAGCTGTGTGTTAGTGGGCTTCCTGACACTCCTGCTCGCCCCCTCCCCTCTCAAGAGGTAAGTGAAGGAAGACTGCACTAAGGTAAAGGAAGCTATTTAGGGATTTTTTTTTTTACCTTTACAACCCCTTTAGGGGGCAGCACATTCATTATTCAAGGGTGGGGAATGCACGCTGAGCTTCGCAGCTCAGTGTGCAATTATAGAGGACTGCGAGCAGGCAGGTAAGTGTGTATTATTGCAGAAAAGACTATGGGGTTTATTTACTAAAGCTGGAGAGTGAAAAATCAGGCTCACTTCTGCATAGAAACCAATTAGCTTTCAGGTTTTATTGCCAAAGCTTAATTGAACAAGCTGAGGTTAGAAGCTTTATATAATGAGGGGGGGGGGGGTGGTTGGGACTTTATATGAGGCCAGGGCACATGCCGTAGAATGCCTCCATCCCTAGTGGTCTATTTCCCTCCTAAGCCCCTCTTTTATCAAATACCCTTCTTGTAATTGGCCAGTTCCACCAATTAATTTTACGTTACATTTATAGATTATTGCAACTGCTCCTGAAGATTGGAGATATCCATGAAATTTTATAGATGCCCAGAATACAAATTTTATCCAAGAGCGATATTCTATTCTATTCTTGATACCCACGGAAGCTTCACGATTCTTCACCGTCCCCGGTTGGTAATAATACTGCACAGGTACTTGCTTCAGTTACTCACGGTAGTCCCTGGTATTTAGGTGGATAGTCCCTTAGTGGCGACAACTTCCCCTCTACCTCTGACCACGACAGGTTCTCTGGTCGACAGAACCGCCACTTTCGGTTGGACTTCAAGCTGCCGTCCCAACCCTGTGCTGCTCTCTTGCTTATGGATAGGCCCTCAGACAGCTTAGCAAAGCAGCAAGATGTGCCCCGGATAGGCCCCATCTCCAGCCTCGTAGCCCAGGCAATACGACACATGCCCACCCAGACAGCCATCCAGGTGGCACAGAACATAGATCACCTGACTCCACCCAAATATATATAGGTTCTCCCAGCAGGCCAAGGGATTCAAGAGAACCCCTGCCCTTTGACTAAGATACCCCAAATACCCATAACCTGACTTGAGTTGCCCTTCTCATATCTAGTACTGCTAAGTACCCGGCCATCTAGTGGTAGAAGAGAAAAGTGCAACAATGCCAAACTTAGGAAGAAATCAATAGATCTCTATCAATCAACCAGGATAACTACTTCTGGCAAATAAATTTGTAAGGAGCAACCCTGCCTAAAGTCCAGGGTGCTACAAGCAGTTGGAAGTGTGCTATAGTATGTATAGCTGCTAACTTGTAATGTTTTTGTGGGGAGACTGGAGCTTCTCTTTAAAAGAGTATGGGACTGAGGTTTATTGCAGAATCATACTTACCTAGGTGGATGCTGCATCTGTCCCCCGCCGACTCTAACACTGAGAACTGAGCGATCAAACACCACTGATTACTCGGTTCTCAGAGCTCCCTGAGCAGAGAGCCAGTGACTGTCAGTGGACTACGCTCACTGGAGTGCTGGGCTGTGGAGGGGGCCGGAGTGGCTGGCTCAGCCTCTCAGCGGAGGCTGAGGCTGGTGCCGATTTAGACATGTGGGCAGGATCCCAAACATATGGTCACAATCTTTCCTGAGCATTGACAACATCTGTGACATCAGTGGTTCTCAGCTGAAAACAGGTCACAGGACTGCAAAACAAGCTTTGGCTGTACTTCTCCTTAGGGGGTATACACATGCTGCACTGCTTTGGATTCAGGTTTATGGAGCTGTGCCTCACTGTGGTGCGGCTTTGCAGGGGGTAAGGAGGAGATCTAATGCCTTGTCACTGCCTCTGGATCGCTCTTCATGGGGCTACCACATCTGTAAAGTAGTCCTTACCCACAGCCAGAAAATAAACAATCATCAACGTATCTAGTAAAACTGTGAAAGGAGCTAAGTTTGGGATCAAAGAGCAACCAATCAGAACACATTTTACTAAAACCAGACCTCTACAAGACGGAATTGGATTGGCTGCCACGGGTACTGGTCTTGCACTTTTTTGCTCACTCTTTAATTGAGCAATCTCAATCACGTACATTTACTAGTAATTACGGCCAGAGTGCCCTATGCAACAGGCAGATGCAACAAGGTCCAGATATCTATAAGGAGAAATAAGAGACTGAGGTTTATCTGATGACTGATCTCCTTTCTCCCTATTAGCCCCCCAGGCTCTCTTTCTGCTACATCCTAAAGAGGAGGAGGAGGATATGAGGAAATCTATATGCACTGCCCGGGGGCCTGCAAATCAGAAACAGGACTCTAACAGCCTATATATAAACATCAGCCACGTCTCACCCCATACATCACCCCCGAGCAGCCTCGGGATACATAGAGGTGACAGACTACTTACAGAATTCCAGACAAATACGCCATACTTTCAATCAGCTTTCTGTTTACAAAGTTTACAATAAGTTGGTCATTAAGTAGATCGGTGAACGGTTTTGTACCTTTCATGTGAAACAAGAAAATATTGTAAAAAAAAAAAATGAAAAAAGACATTAAAAAATAACTATACTTTTATAATTGTCCTTTAAAACGGTTAAACTCCAGCTATACAGTTGGGGACAATAATTATTTGATCCCCTGCATATTTTGTAAGTTTGCCCACTTACAATGAAATTTAGGGTCTATCATTTTTATCATAGATGTATTTCTAAATGATAGAAACAGAACATCAACCAAAAATCTAGAACAAAAAAAAAAAAATGGTACAAATGTTATAAATTGAGTTGCAGTTCAGTGAGTAAAATAAGTATTTGGTCCCCTACCAACCAACAATATTCCTGGCTCCCACAGACTGGCTACAGTACGTGCTCATGGACTACACAGATTAGTCCTGTCCAGGGCTTTTTTCCCTCAAACAATAGGTGCTGGAACTCAACCACGACCCCCCAAAACCCCTCCCCTACACACACCCTCCAAATTACATCAAATAGTGGGTGTGGTCAGTCAAATTTCACGAACAGTAAAAACTGTTGTAACAGATGAAGCTGACTGATGGTCTGATGTGCCTACACACCATCGGTTAAAAAAAACATTGTGTTAGAACGCGGTGACGTTTACGTGTTTTTACACAACGACGTGCTGAAAAAAGCGAAGTTCAATTCTTCCAAGCATGCGTCGACTTAATTCTGAGCATGCGTGGCCTTTTAAACAATGCTTTTGCATACTAACGATCGGTTTTGACCCATCGGTCAGGCGTCCATCGGTTCGATTTTAAAGCAAGTTCTATTTTTTTGGACCGAAAGATAACTGACCGATGGCGCCTACACACGATCGGTTTGGACCGATGAAACGGACCTTCAGTCCGTTTTCATCGGTTTTGACCGATCGTGTGTACGCGGCTTTAGAGAGTCTTAAAGGGGCATTAAATACCAGGAAGGCATTACATACAGAGTGCAGAGTTCAGGGGGGGTTACACACAGAGTGCAGAGCTGTCACTTGTACACACAGAAACCGGACTTCTGTCTTTTACAAGTGATTGTTGAGAGCAGGCACCCCCTCAAGAAGACACATGTACAGGCCTGTCTAAAGTTTGCCAATGAGCATCTGAATGATTCAGAGAAGGATTGGGAGAAAGTGCTGTGGTCAGATGAGACCAAAATTGAGCTGTTTGGCATTAACTGTTTGAAGAAAGAAAAATGCTGACTATGACTCTTATGCCGCGTACACACATGATCGGTCAATCCGATGAGAACGGTCTGATGAACCGTTTTCATCAGACCAAACCGATGTGTGGGCCCCATCGGTTATTTATCCATCGGTTAAAAAAATGTGAAACATGTTTTAAAATTAACCGATGGATACCTAACCGATAGAAAAAAACGATCGTTAGTAGGCACGTCCTTTGGTTAAAAATCCACGAATGCTCAGAATCAAGTCGACGCATGCTTAGAAGCATTGCAATTCATTTTTTTCAGCACGTCATTGTGGTTTACGTCACCGCGTTCTGACACAATCGTTTTTTTAACCGATGGTGTGTAGGCACGACTGACCATCAGTCAGCTTCATCGGTAAACGAATGGAAAAATCCATCAGACCGTTCTCATCGGATTGACCGATCGTTTGTACAGGGCATAAGAACACCATCCCTACAGTAAAGCACGGAGGTGGAAACATTATGCCTTGGAGCTCTTTTTCTGATACTTTGCCGCATTGAGGAGCCAATGGATGGGGCCATGTATTGTAAAATCTTGGATGAGAACCTTCTTCCCTCAGTCAGAACACTGAAGATGGGTCATGGATGAGTCTTCCAGCATGACAATGACCCAAAACATACCACCAAGGCAACAAAGGAGTGGCTCAATAAGAAGCACATTAAGGTAATGGAGTGGCCTAGCCAGTCTCCAGACCTTAATCCTATAGAAAATGTATGGAGGGAGCTGAAACTTTGAGTTGCCAAGTGACAGCCAAGAAATCTTAAGGATTTAGAGAAGATCTGTAAAAGAGAGTGGACCAAAATCCCTCCTGAGATGTGTGCAAACCTGCTAACCAACTACAAGAAATCTCTTACCTCTGTGCTTCCCAACAGGGGGTTTCTCCACCCTTCGAGATCAAATACTTGGGGATCAAATACTTATTTTACTCACTAAACTGCAACTCAATTTATAACAGTTGTATCGCATTTTTCTGCATTTTTGGTTAATATTCCGTCTCTAACATTAACAATACACCTATGATAAAAATTATAGACCCTTCATTTCTTTGTAAGTGGGCAAACTTACAAAATCTGTGGAGGATCAAATAAGTATTTTCCCCACTGTATAAAAGAAACAAATGAACATAGCTCTGTGTTTATTAATACATTATTAAACATATTTTTTAATGCAAGCTGTATTAGTACCTGCATTTGATTGGGTATCAGCCTCTTACAGTAACTGTACAGCAGAGCTCAGATTAGGAAAGGGATAAATCACAAAATAAGTCAATCAGATATTCTGCAATGCTCATTCCATGAACCCCCAACACCCACCCCTTACATCAGTGATCAGTGGGAAGAATGCCCTCCTTACAGTGGTGGTCAGGAAAGCATGTCCCCCTTAAACTAATGGTCAGTGGGAAGAATGCCCTTCTTACAGTGGTGGTCAAGAAAGCATGTCCACCTTATATTGGTGGGCAGTGGTAAGAATGCCCCAGAAGAAGAGGATCGGGGCCACTCTGTGCAAAACAAACTGCACAGTAGAAGTAAGTATGACATGTTTGTTTTTTTTGTTTTTTTTTTTATTGAACCCATAGTATCACTTTAAGTAGTTAAAGTTTTTTTTTATAATTTTTTTTAAACCTCTGTGAAAATACCGTGTGACGTCCAAACAATTGCCATTTTATTCTCTAGTGTCTCTGCTAAATATATATATACATATATATATATAATTAATTTAAATCAGTATTTTTTGCTATAATATTACTTCGGGTTTCTAAGAAATGTTGTAGTAAAAAATACTGATTTAAAAAAAATGATATATATATAATGTTTGGGGGTTTCTAAGTAATTCTATAGCAAGAAATACTGATAGATATATATATATATATATATATATATATATATATATATATAAATAAATATATATATATAAAATAAATAAAATGGTTGGGGAATTTCTAAGTAATTTAATAGCATTATATCTAAATATCTATCTACTGTATATATAAATGTTTGGGGTTTCTAAGTAATTTTATAGCAAAAAATACTGATTTAAAAACAATTATTTATATATAAATAAAATGTTTGGGGGGTTTCTAAGTAATTTAATAGCAATATATATATATATAAAAATAAATGTTTGGGGGTTTCTAAGTAATGTTATAGTAAAAAATACTGATTTAAAAAAAGTATACATATATATAAATAAAATGTTTGGGGGTTTCTAAGTAATTTTTATAGCAAAAAATACTGATTTAAAAAAATTATATATATATATATATAAAATGTTTGGGGTTTGTAAGTAATTCTATAGCAAGGAATACGGATTTAAAAAATATTATATATATAAATAAAATGTTTGGGTGGTTTCTAAGTAATTTAATAGCAATATATATATATACATTTTGGGGGGTTCTAAGTAATTTTTATAGCAAAAAATACTGATTTAAACTTGTAACAAAAAGTGCCAGAAAAGTCTGGTTGTGAAGTCAATGCATACACTTTTTTTTTGTAAAAGGTGGAATTTGCCTTTGATATGGGACAGGCACACAATACAAAGAGGGGGATGATTGTGTAAAGAGGGCCTGTCTGATGTGTGTGAAGTCCTTCATAGCAGGGGTGCAAGGAGTGTGAAATAGGATGACATTAGGATCTGGGTATTATTAGGGGAATTAAAGGGCATGCTTGTGATTGGGTGGCACAGAGATCTGATAGTACACACTGCCTTGTAGATTTATTAGGATGAAGATGACTACTTTTAGGATCCTGAGTTGTTGGGATGGGGGGTAGGGTCCTAGACCCTGATCCTATAGACATGCTGCTGATTATCCAGCAGAGGGGTGAGTGTGCCCCCCCCTCCTCCCTCTCCAGACTCAGGGCTGCCCCCTGATTGGCTAAGAGGGATTTTTTTGGGGAAGGGTTTTGGGACCTGGCAGGGGTGGGTGGGGGGAGCGCACACACACACACACACACAGGGAGAGAGAGACTGGGCGGTTTCAAGGCGGCCCCTGATCGCTGGCTGGAGGGGGAAGGATCCGATCCTGGGACAGAGGGCGCCTTGAAACGGACGGTGGAGAAGTGAGTAGATTCGCGGAGCACAAAGAGAAAGTGATCCGAATCAGAACCGGAGGGAGCAGAAGTCCCGGAGACACCGGATCGGCAGCGATCTGACACCGAGGAGGGGGATCCGTGCACTGCTGGGGAGATCAGGTCCTGGAAGAGCCGATCCAGCACAAGGGGGAGGTGACACGGGGACACAAGTCACACAACTTTTGCAGAACTTTATTCTGGCATCCCAAAAAAAAAGTTGGGACCCCCCATGTGACTTTTCTTGGCAGCACCCCATCTGATTGCATTGCTTGGTGCCCATTTTCTCATCTTCAGCCATGCAGGGTGTCCCAGTAGCCACCCTTTTCCTCCTGCCAGCCCTGTGCCTACTCGCCGCTGCCCAGCTCCACGGAGAAAAGGGGATTTCGGTTCCCGAGCACGGGTTCTGCCAACCCATCTCCATCCCGCTGTGTACGGACATCGCCTACAACCAGACCATCATGCCCAATCTCCTAGGGCACACCAACCAGGAGGACGCTGGCCTGGAGGTCCACCAGTTCTACCCGTTGGTGAAGGTCCAGTGTTCCTCGGAGCTGCGGTTCTTCCTGTGCTCGATGTACGCCCCGGTTTGCACGGTTCTGGAGCAGGCCATCCCGCCGTGCCGGTCGATCTGCGAACGGGCAAGGCACGGCTGCGAAGCCCTCATGAACAAGTTTGGCTTCCAGTGGCCGGAGAGGCTCAGGTGCGAGAACTTTCCGCGCCACGGCGCCGAGCAGATCTGCGTCGGGCAGAACCATTCCGAAGATGGCGGGCCGACCTTGCTGACGACTAGCCCGCCTTTGCACGGCACCATAGGGCCGGCCATCTATGCCACGCCAGATCATCCTTTCCACTGCCCGCGGGCGCTCAAGGTACCAACCTACCTGAACTACAGGTTCTTGGGAGAAAAGGACTGCGCCGCGCCATGTGAACCTACCAAGAGCGACGGGTTCATGTTCTTTAGTCAGGAGGAGATCCGGTTTGCCCGAGTATGGATTCTTATCTGGTCCGTACTGTGTTGCGCTTCGACGTTCTTTACGGTAACCACCTACTTAGTAGACATGCAAAGGTTCCGCTATCCCGAAAGGCCAATCATATTCCTGTCGGGATGCTACACGATGGTGTCGGTGGCCTACATTGCCGGATTTGTTCTGGGGGATAAAGTGGTTTGCAATGAAGGCTTTTCCGAGGATGGCTATAAAACTGTTGTACAAGGAACCAAGAAAGAAGGGTGCACCATACTCTTCATGATGCTTTACTTCTTCAGCATGGCTAGCTCCATCTGGTGGGTCATCTTGTCTCTAACCTGGTTCCTGGCAGCTGGTATGAAGTGGGGGCATGAAGCAATTGAAGCAAATTCTCAATACTTCCACCTGGCAGCCTGGGCAGTGCCTGCTGTGAAGACCATTACCATTCTGGCCATGGGGCAGATCGATGGAGACCTACTAAGCGGAGTCTGCTTTGTAGGACTTAATAGCATTGATCCATTGAGGGGCTTTGTGTTGGCGCCTCTCTTTGTCTACCTCTTCATCGGAACTTCCTTTCTTCTCGCTGGGTTTGTGTCCCTCTTCCGCATCAGGACCATCATGAAACACGATGGCACAAAAACCGAGAAGTTGGAGCGGCTGATGGTACGAATTGGAGTCTTCAGCGTCCTCTACACTGTGCCGGCCACGATCGTCATTGCCTGCTTCTTCTACGAACAGGCCTTCAGAGAACATTGGGAACGGAGCTGGGTGAGTCAAAACTGCAAAAGCCTGGCGATTCCTTGCCCTCTACAGTACACCCCACGCATGACCCCCGACTTTACCGTCTACATGATCAAGTATCTCATGACCCTCATCGTCGGCATCACTTCTGGATTCTGGATCTGGTCAGGAAAAACTCTTCATTCTTGGAGGAAATTTTACACCAGGCTTACCAACAGCAAACATGGAGAGACAACCGTGTGAGAACTCATGGTGGCACCCATAACCACCTAGAGGAGTAGGCAACCTGTGGCACTTCAGCTGTTGTGGAACTACATTTCCCATGAGGCATTGCAAGATTGGCATGATGGGGTTGGCAGTTACAATTACTCCCAGAGGCATGATGGGACTGGCAGTTACAATTACTCCCAAAGGCATGATGGGACTTGTAGTTCTGCAACAGCTGGAGTGCCACAGGTTGTCTACCCCTAATCCTAGGCCATGGATGTTTAACCTGTGGCCCTCCAGCTGCTGCAGAACTACAAATCCCATCATGCCTCAGCATTTGGAAGTTATGCTTGTAAGAGCCAGCATGGCAATGCATCATGGTGGCACCCATAACCACCTAGAGGGGTAGGCAACCTGTGGCACTCCGCTGCTGCAGAACTACAAATCCCATCATGCCTTGGGATTTGAAAGTCATGCTTGTAACAGCCAGCCTTGCAATGCATCATGGTGGCACCCATAACCACCTAGAGGGGTAGGCAACCTGTGGCACTCCAGCTCATTTCCCATGAGGCATTGCAAGGTTGTCAGTTACGATTACTCCCAGAGGCATGATGGGGTTGGCAGTTACAATTGTAGTTTTGCAACAGCTGGAGTGCCACAGGTTGCCTACCCCAGATCCTAGACCATGGGTGTTTAACCTGTGGCCCTACAGCTGCTGCAGAACTACAAATCCCATCATGCCTCAGCATTTGGAAGTCATGCTTGTAACAGTCAGCCTTGCAATGCATCATGGTGGCACTCCAGCTATTGTGGAACACAATTTCCCATGAGGCATTGCAAGGTTGTCAGTTACAATTACTCCCAGAGGCATGATGGGGTTGGCAGTTAAAATTGTAGTTCTGCAACAGCTGGAGTGCCACAGGTTGCCTACTTCTGGTCTAGGTCATGGGTGCTCAACCTGTGGCCTTCCAGCCACTGCAGAACTACAGATCCCATCATGCCTCAGCATTTGGAAGTCATGCTTGTAACAGTCAGTCTTGCAATGCATCATTGTGGCACCCATAACCACCTAGAGGGGTAGGCAACCTGTGGCACTCCAGCTGTTGTGGAACTAAGTTTCCCATGAGG